>CAUYRT010063372.1:0-84389 GCA_963574885.1 Lepilemur ruficaudatus | reverse complement strand
AGGTATCTCCATATTACTTTCCACAGGGGTTGCACTAGTTTGCAGTCCCACCAGCAGTGTAGGAGTGTTCCTATCTCTCCTCATCCACACCATATGTATACCATGGAATTCTACTTAGCCACAAAAAAACAATGGTGACCTAGCACCTCTTGTATTATTCTGGATAGATCTGGAGCTCATTCTACACTAAGGGAAGTATCACAAGAATGGAAAAACAAGCAGGACATGTACTCACTGTCAAATGGGTATTAATTGATCAACACTTATGTGCACATATAGTAGTAACATTTATCAGGTGTTGGTCAGGTAGGAGAGGGGAGGAGGGGATGGGTATATTCAAGCCTGATGGGTGCAGTGCGCACTGTCAGGGGGATGGGCATGCTCAAAGCTCTGACTTGAGTGGGGCAAAGGCAATATGCATAACCCAAACATTTGTACCCCTGTACTATGCTGAAATTTGAAAACAAAAACAAAAACCAAGAAACCCTGACATCCCAGAAGTCAAGCAAGACATTGCTGTTGCCATTCACAGCTTTCTGCTACCTACAGGAGTAGTACCTGAGTCCTTGAAAGCACCTTTAGGGCAGCATCTTTGTCTTAACCTTCTATATAACTTCCCCAGTCCCCACCAGTGTGCTGCTGTGCGGAGAACGTGGACTTTGGACCCAGTAGAAATGTTTTAATAGTTTGAACACCTTTTATTCTACATGTTGGAGCCTCTGTGTCCCCATGAAACCAGCAAATTTTAAAGCTTGGCTCTATCACTTGCTCTCCCAGAATGCCAATTTCCATACCTATCAATAGGATCATCATCCACTGTGAATAATAATAATAATAACAACAACTAACATGCCAGGGTGCTTTCCATGTGCCAGATACTGGGTTAAAGGCTCATTTCAGTATTACAGCAAGTTGTAAGGCAGGGTCATTACCTCATTTTACAGATGTAGAAATTAAGGCATCTTAATAAAACTTTCAAATGAAATAAACCATCTGATAGTCATTTTGAGGAATCAAGGAAAAGCTTCCTAGAGAGAAGCACATTTAACACTTCTTGTCTCATTCCCTAATTCAGGAACCCTGTTGACCACCATCGTGGGGGAAACAGACGCCAGCCTCTCCACGTGAAAGTCATCATGGCTGAGGCTTGGCATCTGCTGTCACCGTTAATAAAGGAAACGAGTTGCCCCCAGCTTACTGGAATCACATGCACAATGAACAAAATCAGTGTCTGCAACTACCCCACCCCCCAATTTTTCCTTTCAAAATTCTTGTTGGGAGTGTATCCTTTTATAAAAGGGGAGGGTGGGGAACTAAGAGTTAAACAACGTGCCTAAGTTCCCACAGCCGTGATTAGGGGACAGCTTTGTGACTCCACTGTGACAGCCCTGGAGGTGCACAGGCTGGGGGGCAAGTGCATGCTGGGAGAAGTGGGGCCGGATGAACGTGGGTTTGAATGAGGGGCTGCCTGGCCACGGGGGCCATAGTAGGTGTTGAGCAACAAGCCATGGCAGAGGTGATTTGGAACACACCCCATGAACGTGTCCCCTGGCCTACCACCTTGGAGTAGAGTCTCTGCTTAGTAAAGAAATGTCCAGATGATTTAGATCATCTGGGGAAGTAGGATACTGAACTCCTCCTGGGCTCAGGGTCTGTGATCCACAGCCCAAGTACCCTAGAGAAGAAAGTAGGGGAAGCACACATTTATGGCACATCTATAAAGCTAGCTGGCCACTGAGCCAGGCACGTCTCTAAGCGTGATTTTAGTGCCTTCATAGAACAATGCAACAGGGAAGTGTTACTCTCCCCATGTTACAGAAGGAGGAACCAAGTAAGGCTCAGATAACCAGCCTACATGCGTTTGCCCAGTAGTAAAAGACATGAGGCTGGTTTGCACCAGGCTGTGCTTGACTGCGAAGCCCATGCTCCTTCTTATGCTCCTGGGCAAAGGGTATTTTTCTGCCTGTTTTCAAAATCAGTACAAAACCAGATGCATCTTTTCTTGCCAGGTTTCCTTCTTCCTCCCCAGTCCCACCAAAACGGTTCTCGGGAACATTCAAATAGTGAAAAACAATATTTCTTTCCCCTCTTCCTGTTTCCTCTCCTCTTTAAGTCTTTTAAGCACATTTGAAACTTTGTCCTCATTCCCTTCCCCCAAAGTGAAAGTTGCTGTCTTTTTGTTAACTCAGAACTGCAGGGGTAAATTCTTGGGAAAGTCATGTGCTTTTTATTATTATGTTGTTTATTCATGCGCTTGAAACACATTTATATTGTTAGGCTATTCATGGAATAAAACATTCATATGAAAAAACAAACCAGTGAGTTTGGTAGTCATCTTGAGGAAACAAAGAGAAGCCTCCTAGAGAGAAGCACATTTGACTCTTCTTGTATCATTCCCTAATTGAGGAGCCCTGTTGACCACCACCGTGGGGGGAAATGGACGCCAGCCTCTCCATGTGAAAGTCATCATGGCTGAGACTTGGCATCTGTTGTCGCCGTTATAAAGGAAACGAGTTGACCAGAGCTTACTGGAATCACATGCAAAATGAACAAAATCAGTGCCTGCAGCTACCCACCCTGCCAACTTTCTATTTCGAGCTTCTTATTGGGAGTGTATGCTTTTATAAGAGGTGAGGGTGGGGAACTAATATCTATTAAGTACTGCGATCAAGCATTCTACAGCCTTGCTACCCAAAGCATGGTCCCGAGACCATTGGCACAACCTCAGAGCCCACCCAAACCCTACTGAATTAGAACTTGCAGGTTCACAGGATTCGCAGGAAAATTCTCATGAATATTACAGTTTGAGAAGCTCTGCTCTGCTAGGCATTTTATTTAGGCATTTAACATCAGTAGAGACCAGGTATTCATGTCACTCTTACTTAAATGAGAAAACAAAAGCTCAGAGTGGTTAAATAACTTGGCTAAGTTCTCAGCTAGTTAGTGCCAAGGTTGGTATTTGAACACTGTTGCGTCTGACTTTAAATCTTGTCTATTTTCTACTCTCTTGTGCTACCTTTCTTTATCCGTGAAGCTAGCTTTGTTGCAGTGTGCAGCTGTAAGCTCAATGAGAGGAAACACCAGACCTGAGTTTCCCAAAGGGGGGCTCACTGAAGCAAGAATTGGGGTCCCCAGTGATGGCTGACCAAGGGAAGCCTGGGGCAAGTGGAATGAAGACAGAGTCTCACGGGTGGGGAGTGAGAAGGGCGTGGACCGAGGATCTGGGCTGCTCTCTGTGTGTACTCAGGCCTGGTAGTGTGCGCTGGAAACATATCTGCACGTGCTGGAAGGAAGGTCAGGCCTTTTCCTTCCTTCTGTCTTCCACATAAGTGGCAGCAAAATCAGCATTTTCTTTCTCTTCTAAATCCTCTAAATTAAAGCTTATGAAGAGTAACCTTGAAGGCTCAATTCAGCCCACAGTTGGGCATTATTTGCTCTACGTGATTATGGTCCAGAAAATGTTTCAAAATTCCCCTACAATTTGAATCACTCCCCGACATACTTTAAAACTTTTCATTAATGTTTTACATACAGAAAATGCACACACAAGTGCCTAGTCCAGTGAATTTTCACAAAGAGAACACACCTGTATAATTAGCACCAAGATCAAGAAACAGGATACTACTAGCACCCCCAAGTTCTACTTGTACTTTCTACATGAGAGTAACCAATATTCTGACTGCTAACTGTGTTGATTAAATTACTTGCCAACATTCAATGTTGGAAGGTTTAATATAAAACCCTGAGATTTCTGGCTTCTCTTGAAAAATTGAAGCATCTAGCAACGGTGGTCTCCTATTCTCACAGATCAAGAATCAGCGGGAGACGAGGAGGGGCTACCCTCTCTAGCAAGGCGTGCCCTTTCCAGTTTGCCCTAGTCCACACCACTCCCTAATAGCCCAACACTCAGGCCCACTGGCAACTATCTTTAATCAACACCCTCGCAGTTAACAAGAGCATTAAGAATTAAAATAGAATGAAGACTTAAGTAAAGCCTTTCTTACATTCACTCACTTCCCACATTTACATTATATGCCTGGCCTGTGTGGACTTTTGAGTTTGAGATTCCTGCTCTGTGCCTGGGGGCTCCTCACATAATCACCAAGCTCAGAGGGCATCTTTGCTGAAACACACAATGTGTCTCTGCACTCACACACTTCCACCACGAGATCTGCAGGTTTTTTCTGCACCAAGCTCTTCTCCAACTGTTTGCAGACACCAACTGCGGCTCGTCCTGTAATTCAAGTCGACGCTGGCACTGTCTACTTAGAGACAGCGTCGGATTCCACAGGTTCAGGGCTCAGTCTCACGAGATTGCCTCAACTTTACACACCAGTTTTAAGACTCAGGTTGTCACCTCTGCTTCTGACAGAATGGCTGTAAACTGGAGGCTTCCATGATTCCCTCCTGAGGTTTGCTCATTTTCTAGAATGGCTCACAGAATTCAGGGAACCTCTTCTGTTTACTGTTTTATTATAAAGGATACAACTCAGAAACAACCAGATAGAAGAGATGCACAGGGCAAGGGATGGGGAAGCGGCGTGGAGCTTCCATGCCCTCCTGGGCACAGTGCCCTGCTAGCACCTGCATGTGTCCAGCAACCTGGGGGATTCCCAAATCTAATGGTCTAGAAGTTTTATGGAACTTGTTCTCCAGCCCTGTCCTTCCCAGAGGTCAGTGATATTGGCGGCTGACAGTTGAAACCCTCTAATCACTTGGTCTTTCTGGTGAGCAGCCCAATCCAGCCTCTCTAGGGTCTGTCTCCTAAGACACCGCATCAGCATAACTTCAGGTGTGATGGAAAGGGGCTTGTTATGAATAACAGAAGATATTCCTATCAGGAAGTCCCAATGGTTTTAGGAGCTCTGTAGTAGGAATCGAGGACAAAGATCAAATATATTTCTTACTATACCACAGTGCAGTATCTCAAATATGTTTTAAGAATGGAAATTATCATCTTTTCTCACCCTCACAAATTGGCTTTTGGGGTGCTAAGTAAGTGGTTATATATATACTTGTCAAAGTTAATATAAAGGGAAGCAGATTCAACTTCTTAACAGACTTTTTTCTTGCCTTCAGAGTCTAAGTATATTTTGTGCTGCTGTACAGAATTCCTAAGACTGGGTAGTTTATAATGAACATAAATTTATTTCATGAAGTTCGGGAGGATTAGAAGTCTAAGATCAAGGGATTGGCATCTTGCGATGACCTTCTTGCTGTATCATTGTACCATCCTGTGGTTCTATGGTGGAAGGGCAAAGAGATGGGGAGAGAGAGAGAGAGAGAGAGAGGGAGAGAAAGAGAGAAAGAGAGAGAAGAAAGGAGGCCAAAGTTGTTTTTTATAAGGAACCCCCCTCCCTGCATAATAAACCCCTCCTGGGATAACAGCATTAATCCATTTATGAGGGCACAGCCTTCATGGCTTACTCACCTCTCATGAGGCCCCACCTCCCAACACTGTTGCATGGGAATTAAATTTCCAACACATCCTTTTGAGGGACACATCCAAACCACAGCACTCAGTTTGGCATAGTTTGGTGTTTTCTGTGGGGAGTTTGGGAGTCGTACAAGTAAACACAAGGAAGGAAGCTTGAGGATGGAGCCTCGTCAGGTACCCAAAAATGACCACATCTGGATCTAAGTTCTGGGGGCTGCTCCTTTGCTGCACTGAAATAGTTATCTCTTCTTGTTTAATTTGGCCTCAATTTCTAAGTTGGAGAGAAAATATTTTCGTGGAATAGGTGCTGGTCTGAAGAACTCTGGGAGCAAGGAAAACAACCAAGGAGTTGGGTGGGAGCATTCCCTATGAAGAAAGAATAAAAACAATAATAACAGTAATTGGATCCTTTCCAAATGGGAAGGGTGGATCTGCGGATGGCAAAGGCAAAGGTAGAAGAGAGGTGTGATCCCTTCCTCAAGGCCCTATCTCCTCCCTCAAAGGGAACTCACCACACTTAAGAAAACCACTTTGATCTCAACGAAAGGAAGAGCTCCATTCCCTGATGGATAACCCAGGTATGAAATGATCTTCTGAGGTAATACAGGTTGAAACAAAGTTTAAGGATTTTATTAATGATTCTAGGTTAATATGAGGAAGTTACAGATCAAATTTCGTCAGCCTTAAGGTCGATAGCAATGAAGACAGATTTGCCCTCCCTTAAAAGTTTCCAGGTACCGAGGAGTTAAATTCGGGGCTGGATAATTCCAACAAACACTGCTGGGAAGAGTGGATATCCACATGCAAAAGAATGAAATCGGACCCTTATCTTACACTGCAACACAAAAATCAACTCAAAATGGATAAAAGCTTAAATGTAAGACCTGAAACTGTAAAACTCCTAGAAGAAAACACAGGGGAAAGCTTCTTGACATGAGTCTTGGCTACGATTTCTTGGATATGACACCAAAGCACCGGCTGTAAAAGCAAAATACACAAGTGGGATGAAATCAAACTAAAAAGCTTCAGTACAGCAAAGGAAACATTAACAGAGTCAGAAGGCAAACTATAAAGTAGAGAAAATATTTGCAAACTATATATCTAATAAGGGATTAATACCCAAGATATATGAGGAACTCCTTTAACTCAATACCAGAAAAAAAAAAAAACTAATAAACAGGCAAAGGACTTGAATATACATTTCTCCAAAAAAAAAAAAAAAAATACATACAAACGGTCAAGAAGTTTCTGAAAAGATGCTCAACACCACTAGGCATCAGGGAAATGCAAATCAAACCCATAGTGAGATATCATTTTCTGTCTGTTTGGATGGATATTATAAAAAAAAAAAGATAACAAGTGTTGGTGAGGATGTGGAGAACTTTGTTGGTGAGGATGTAAAATGAAGCAGCTACTATGGAAAACAGTGTGGAAGATTCCCCCAAAAACTAAAAATACAAATACCATACGGCCCAGCAATCCCACTTACGTGTATTTATCCAAAAGCATTTGAATAAGACTCTCAAAAAGATATTAGCACTCCGATGTTCATTACAACACTATCGACAGTAGCCAAGATGAAGAAACAATTTAAATGTCCATCTACAGATGAATGGATAAAGAAAATGTAGTATACACACACACACACACACACACACACAAATGGGATGTTATTCGCCCTTAGAAAAGAAGGAAATCCATGTGACAATATGGATGAAACCTGAGGACATTATGCTCAGTTTAGAAAGTCAGTCACAGAAGGATAGATACTGCACGATGTCATTCATACGAGGTATCTAAATGAGTTAAACACACAGGTGCAAAGAATAGAATGGTGGTTGCCAGTGGCTGGGGGGAGGGTCCAGGGGGTGTTTGCTATTCGACAGGTATAAAATTGCAGTTACGCATGATGATTAAGTGCTAGAGATCTCTCTACAATATTGTGCCTGTAATTAACAATACTGCATTACATGCTTAAACATTTGTTAAATGGGTAGGTCTCACGTTAAATGTTGTTACCACAATCAGACAAAATTGGAGGCTGGATACACTATTTGTTCTTAAGAAAAGTGAAAAGAAATCCCTCCGTGAGAGTAATCATCTCTCCCGGCTCTGCGGTGTCCTCATGGGTTTGTGTGACGTCATAGTGACAAAAGCCATGCCTAACACCAGTTGAACACTTCCTGTGTGTGCCCAGCTCTGTACTAGGCACCCAGCTGACACAGCTCACGTAATTTCAAAATGACCTTGTGGGATAGACATGATGAGATTTCTCATTTTTACAGAGGGGGGAAATGAAGGCTAAAAGGAGTCAAGCAACGTCCCCAAGCTGCCAAGCTAGCATTTCTAAAGCAACGTGTCCAATGCCAAAACCCCGGGTTTTATAAACCACGCCCTGGTTGCCTCATCGCCATTAAAGCAAGGGCTGAATCGACCCTGGGTGCCCGCTCCCCTCCCCCAGCTCAGCTTTCTAATGGGGACGATAAAGAGATGGAGATTGAGTGTCAGGCGGGCACACATTTAGCCTGGCTTGGGTTCTCCTCTGTCAAATGGCATCGCATGGAAAATATGAGGTGTTGTCACACACGTAATTGGCCACCCGGGAGGGAGCAGGAGAACGCTTTTGCTTGTGTCAGAGTCCTGGACACACGCACTCTTCTGGATTCTCTTGGTAACTCTTTACCAGGAAGTATCTTGGGGACATTTTCTATTTCAGAAAGATTGCTGCTAAAATTATCTGGGTTAGGAATGTGACAGAATTCTGGCCCTGGAGCATTTGGTATGGAAATAAACAGCAGAGCTGATTATCTCTATTCAAGCTTAAATAAAACCGTATGAAGAGCTCAGCCAGATTCTTCCCCCGCCATCCCCACCTCACCTTTTAGGAAAGACCATGATTCTTGGACCATTCATTAAAACTGGGCTTTTCCCCCCACTCTCCTTTCTGTTTTTCCCCCTGAAAAAGGCCCTTGTAATCCCAGCTGTGTCTACGAGTCAGGATACGCCTCCCAATTCCCTCCCAAGTGTCTTGGGGCTAGAGAAACCCCAAACACATTTCCACCGAAATTTCCAAGTGTGTACATTTTCAGAAATGTAATCGGGATGATTAGGATTCATTTGTGCTTTGCTCATCAAAGATCTCTTTTGCAAGAGCCATTTGATGTCAAGCAAGTTGTTTTAGTCCTCTCCAGCCCTTCCCCTTCCCAAGTCTTTTATCTTAGAACCAGGAAGTCACTTTTGCCAGCCGACTATGAACTAACTGTAACCACAAAAAGTTGGAGATTGGTTCAAAGCTCTGGATTCATGAGGCTTGAACATGTTTTAACCTTAGCAGAAGGCGTTCCTTACTCATTTGGGGGGTGACGTGTCCACAGGGGGCAGCTGCGTTATTGGGGACATGGCTGGCGGGTTGTCCTCACAGTCTGAGGTTTTTGTGAGCAGAGTCGCCTGGTTCTGGGAGGTTCTGCGTGGGGCTGGAAGAGGAGTTAGTTTCATTTTCCACTCAGATGCAGCTGTGGAAAGAATCAGTCTCTGCTGTCTCTCCCTGTGTTCAGACGTAAAAAGGGTCACTGTTTGTTCTCTTTCGCTAGGAGAAGAAGAACTAACCCATATTGCGTGTTTACTATAAACACTCAAAATCTAGTTCATGATTTTCTCTTAGTTTCATCTCCTTCCATTGGAACCTTGTTTTTTCTTCAATCTTTATTCTTTCACAACAGAGAACAGCTCGAATTGGCTGAACATACCTTGTCGTTTTTTGTCTTCCTCAAAGCTTTTATTCATGATGCACTTTTTCACGCCCTAAAGTCTTCCTGAAAAAAACCTTCATACTCCTCGGACTGCTTCTTGTGCAAAGGCTTCCATTAAAATGGTGTTTATCTATCTATACCTATATTTTTATCTAATCTATGTCTATGTTTTCTTTGACACCCCTGGAAAGAGTTTAACATTCCCCTGTTTATTTCACTTCCCCGTTTTATGTATTGGTGTCTGATAGCAATTTTCAAACTGATCATAACATTCTATGAGTCTGTTTAGCCTTTCAGACCGGTGCTACCCAACAGAACTGTCTGCAATGATGGAAATGTTTGGTATCTGCATTTTGTTTGTTTGTTTTCTTGTTTTTTTTTTTTTGAGACAGAGTCTCACTCTGTTTTCTGGGCTAGAGTGCCATGGCGTCAGCCTAGCTCACAGCAACCTCAGACTCCTGAGCTCAAGCGATCCTCCCACCTCGGCCTCCCAGAGTGCTAGGATTACAGGCGTGAGCCGCCACGCCTGACCTGATATCTACATTTTCTAACATGATAGCCACCAGTCACATGTGGCTATCAAGCACTTGAAATGTGACCGGTGCACCTGAGGAACGGAATTTTTAATTTTGTTTAATTTTAATTCACTTAAATTCAAATAGCTGCACGTGGCTAGTGAGCACTGCATTGGACAGCACAGCTCAAGACTGCGCCCTTCTTGAGATACCTATTTCCTGTGCTTGGCACAATGCCTGGCACACAGTAGGGGTTCAATAAACATTTACTGAATTCAACTATTTTATATACTTAGGACAATAATCCTACCAGGCAGATATTACTAACTCCGGGAATTTCATCTTCACATATGAAACCACACGAAACAAAATGAAATGAAACAACAACAGAATGTGGCTCAGTGAAGTCAAGTGATGGAGTTAGGATGTGAACCACAATCTGCTGAAAATAAATCCTCCGACCTTTCTGTTCCCACTGGCTGGGCTTTGGTACCTGTGAGTACATTTGTATGTAAGTGGTTGCACATGTAACATAGGAGGAGGCAACATTTTATAGAACAGCTAATTGTCTCCATACAATTAGGCATGCAAAGATGTGCTTGTGTAAATGCCAGTAGAAAAGAAATAAAGAGAGGAAAGTTGGCACACTGCTTATATGTCTTTAGTACTGTGCGCATATTTAAAGGAGATATTGCTAAATGGATCTCTTTTAGAAGAGAAGAAGTGCATCATAAAAGAAAAGTTACAATAGCCAACAAATTAGGCAGCTGGTATGCAATTTGCGATTGTTAACTTTCCAACATTGATAGCCTCAGAATTTGGCAGATGATTCAAATGGGGGAGGTGATGCTGCCCTCTCCTGGTGATCGTTCACAGTTCACCAGTATCTCAGAATGTTAAAAAGAAATTCCAGAAGCAGTGGGAGCCACGGTTACTGATCCTTTTGATTTATCATTCCTTAACTGTACACATTAAACGTGTTCCAAAATTATTCTAAATTTGAAGAAGAAAACACCATCATGCATCAAAGTTTCCTTTTTTGTGAATAAATATAACCATCTGGAGTTTTTCAACTCCTTCTCCTCGTTCAGCTAGATTGTGTGCTGAAACAATCTGATAACATTTCAGTTGGCTTTCCTCCGATTCACGTTCTACCTCTGGACAAATGATTGCATTAGGCTGCATTCAGATGGGACTACACATAACCATGGACCCGGTTCAGGACTTGTAGATTTCCTTCCTCTCTGGATCAAATCTGTTTCTAGATCTCTATTGAAGGCTGCACCTGAGGACATGTGGTTGGGCCAAACTTTGGGATTTTATGATTGCATTGAGTCAGATACTCCTAATCAAAAAAAAAAAAAAAAAAAAAAACCTTAAAGAAAAAAGTTATAGTCACAACCAGCTGGGACAGATGAACCAATACTGCCTGTCAGAGATGAGCAGTTGTGCTGCCATCTTGTTCAGCCATAGTGCTCAAAAAGCAATATGGGACATGGGATTTTGATATTCCATTAGTTGGGCTTTCTACAGAAGGGTCTAGACTTTATCTAGTGATTTCATAGTGAGACTCACATTGTCTATCCCTCTGACTCAATGTGTTTAGTCAGGGGTGGGAAACCTGTGGCCTTAAGTTCTCATGTGACCTTCTAAATTCTTACATTGTTCAACTTAAAAGATAATGCCAGATAGTTTTCCAAAATTATTACACCGATTTAAGGTTCCACCTGCAGTTTATGAAGGCTTTAGTTTCTCCACATCCTCTGCAAAATTTGGTGTGGTGATTTTAACTTTAGCCATTCTGGTGGGTACAGTGCTAGTCCCTGGTGATTTTAATTTTCATTCCCTGCTGACTAGTGATGGTAAGCAACTTTTCATATGTTTACTGGCCAGTCCTCCAGTACTATTTATCAGATGACCATGTTTTTTGGCATACGTTTTAGGGTTCAGTGCCTTAAGGATGAATGCATATGGTTTCCAAAGATAGTGTGTTCTTTTTTCAGCTCTCCAAGTTTGTGGTTTTTATTATTTCTTTTAACATAGACACGCTCTAGATTTGTGGGGCTCTGTTCTTTCTCATAAAATGGATCTCTTGGGGCAAACTTTCTCTTTGTGGAGTTGGTTCAATAAATGTGGAAAGACTGCAGGAAAAGCCACTGAAGGCCCTTGGCTGGGTCACTAATGGTCTCTTAGATGTTGATGGTGAACATTGGCCTAAACAATATTTGTATTTTCCCACACATTTACCGGGTAAAAGTCTCAATGGACATGTTACTGTGAATTTACGATGCTCTTTGAGGGGTTTGGGTTAGTTCTGTAATAAAAATTCTGGCATATGGAGACTTATGTCTGGTTCCCACACATTTGAGGCTAGAGAGCACATAGCTACATTTTCTTAAGGTCAGCTTACTGATGTCTCCAAAGATAAAAGGCACCTTCTGATTGAAGGCTTGCTCTGAAAATATTCTTGGCAAAGGATTTCCAAGTTCCATTCTCTTGAGATGATCAAATTGAGCTCTGTTTTGTCTGTTGTTTTGACAAACTCACTTTGGCAGGAACAAGGGTATACTGCCAGCCTTTCTGGTTTAATTTCAAGATCTTATAATCAGAGGCAAGACGACATTTGCAATCAATGAAAACGTTCACTCAGAATACAGACTGAGGTACAAATAAACAACAGCAACCAATAATAGAAACGATAGCCTTGCTTTGGGTTTTGCCAAAAGTTGCTTAGGCTTAGAGGTTTTTCAGTTCAGGTTAAGTCCACAACCTCTGCATTTTTAGCCTTAAATCATAACAGGCTGGTAAGATTCTAGCCCATTGTACCAATGTCACGATGCCCACAGTTCCCTGAAGATATAAACTATCCACAATCTTTTGAGCAAAACCCTTTGTATCAGCCAAGATTTTGGTTGTAAGCAACAGACACTGACTGCGGTTATCCTAAGGAAAGGAGAAATCTTATAGAGAATATCAAGGGCTTATAGGCTCAGAGGGAAGCTGGGGGACCAGACTGAAGAAACGGGCCAGAGTAAGAGAGCTGCAGAGGGCTGGACATCAAGGGCCGCCTCAGTGGTCACATGGCAGGAAGGCCAGCCTGTCGCGATGCTGGACCCATGTAAGTCTCTCTCCTGGGGAAGCGCATCTTGTACAGAGACACATGGTGATGGGTCTTTGTTGGAGTTGATTCATCTCATGGCAACACCTGTGTGAATAAATTCTCTATGATTCCTACTGTTCCAAGGCTGGAGCTGTCCTGATTCCTGCCCTTTTCTGTGCACTGTTGGTATTGCTTCCCTGGATTTGGCGAGTCACCCAGTATTCTTCCAATAAATGATTTCTATGGCTGTTGGCCAGAGTTTTCTCTTACGTGCAACCCCAAAACTCTAACAGAGCTGCTAATTATGGTAGACGTGGTCCAGGCTTGTGTTCTGCCATAGGAAAGATGAGGGAGAAACATCTTTTTGCTTTTGGTAAAGCCAGAAGACTCATGCAGTTCAAAAATGGCTTCTGCAGTTGGCCTATTTCATGTATTTATTGTACGAGTCACTCCTTGTAGTCACACACGGAGACCCTGGAGAGCAGGTGGGTCCTTGAAAGATATTTGCTGAGTTAAGCAATCAATTATTATTGGTTTTGAAACTAGGGTCTCACAGCTCTTGGATTCCCAGGAAATATGTAAGGGAATTATGGAAAGACAGTGAAGATAGAGTTTCCTCTGCCACCCCCTTTATCCGAGTCACCCTGCCATGATTTGTTTATATTCCGAAATTCCATTTAATATTTGTTCTTAAACCAATTCTCAATGTCAAAATTACTACACTAAGCCATCATGCCATTCACACTTCATTTTCACGCATTCATTATTTTATTTAGAGAAGAGAAACTGATACCTACTAGGTTCTTACTGAATTGCAGGCACTAGAACACGCGTTTCACTGATGTAATTCCATTTCGCCCTTGCAGTCACTGAAGTCAAGTCGCCTGTTGGTGGATCAGTCATTCCTCACATTTATTCATAATCTTTTCTTTCTTCTTCCTCATAAATTTTGCCATAAGTTTATCTATTTCATTAGCTTCTCAAACGGCTGGTGTTAGGTTGGGTTGATCCTCATGACTGTTTTTTTTTTTTAATTTTTTAAAATTTTCTCTCATCTTTATTATTTCCTTTTCTGCTTCTTTTGCTTGAATTTACTCTGTTACTCTTTTTTCAGCTTTTTGAGCCAAACACTTAGCTCACTGGCTTTCCGTTTTCCTTCTGTTTGATGTGTGTTTTTAAGGTGATACATTCCTCTCCAAGTAGAGCTTTTACTCAGCTATACATATGAGGGATTTTTGTTAGTTATTTCTAAATATTTTTCATTTGCTTTCTTATTTTTACTAATGACTAACAGCAGAGTGTTTTGAAATTTCCAAATGTATGTATTTGGAGGGATAACCGTCCACTTTTATAGAGTTCTAATTTTATATCACTCTTGGCAGAGAACATAGTCTGTACAATCTACTAAATTCTTTGATATTTGTTGAGACTGCTTTGTTACTTCATGTATATTACTGAATTTGAAAAAGTCTATGTTGCATGTTATACGGCTTTGGTTTAGACTTTTCCGTGTCATTATGTTTTACATTTGTCTCTTGTAATCTATGAGTTTTATTTTATTTTTCTAAATCGAAATCTGAGACCTCTACCTTTTACCTGGCAGCTTCTATTCCTTTCCGTTGGTGTGATTACTAATATATGCAGATTTATTTCTATGACTTTCCTTTGAGCTTTCTCTTTACCATGAGTTTTTATTGTTTTTTTTCTTTCCTGGCTTCTGTTAGACCAGTTGAGGGCATGCAGGTTTACAGCAGAACATATTTGTGCTCCATTCTCCATGTTACTGGGACAAGAGGTCCCCTAACTTGAGCATGTGGCAGTCCATACGGCAGAGGTGGGGGAAGTGGCCCTTCCCCAGTGGCACTCGTATTTCTCTGTACAGCCTTTTCAACCTGCCACAGGAGGGTTATTTTGTTCAGTTGTTTCTTTGTTGGTTTGCCCATTCATTCATTCACGCACTCATCTAACATTGACTGAGGGCCTGCTATGTACCAGGTTGTGTACCAAGTGCTGGATGATCAATATTGAATAAAATACATGAGGCTTCTGTCCTCATGCAGCTTACAGTCTAGGAGGGGAGATAGTGAATATATATGTGCATAATTTACAAATTTTATCATGAGCTATAAAGGAAACAATTTGGGCGCCGTTTGAGAAAACTATGGAATGGGGTTTATTCCAGTTCGGTGGCTAGGCTTTTGAGAAGGATAAATATAAATTAAAACATATGGCTGGGCACGGTGGTCTAGGCCTGTAGTCCCAGCTATCCAGGAGGCTGAGGTGGAAGGATCACTTGAGCCCAGGAGTTCCAGGCCAGCCTGAGCAACATAAGACCCAGCTTCCAAAATAAAGAAACACATGAATAAAAATAAATTTAAAAAAAAGCATATGCAGGGTAAGGGATATAGTAGAGTCTGATAATTGTCCCCTGCTGTATATTATTCCCTTCTTCCTTAGCAATACTATTCCAAATTTTAAGGGGGCATACAAACCACTCAGAGTAAACATTTGTATCTGACTGCCTTCTTTGTAGCTGGGTGTGACCACGTGAGTAGACCCTCGTCAATGGAATATAAATGGAAGTGGTGTGTGCTACTTCTGGGAGGCGTCTTTAAGGCGAAGGTCATGACTTTGTTTTTTCTTCTCCTTCCCGTACCTAGAATGAAGCCATGACAGCTAAAACTGGAGGATTTACCTTGGATCCTGATGTGAACTTGAGAACGGTGGCCATGAATAGTGGAGCAATGAGGTGGTAGAAGTCTGAGTAACTGGAAAAGTAGAATCCCAGCCCAGTCCTGGATTACCTACCTAGAATTTTCCATGGGAAAGTAATATATGTCTACACATCAACTACTGTTATTAATACTTTGGTTTTTGGTAAACTTATAGCTGAAATCGCATGGGCATTGCAGGCCCATGGAACAGAATGTCTTAGGGTAGTAACTCTAAAACTTCAGCACTCAAAAAAAAAAAAAAAAAATCACCTGGAGAGGTGGTTAAAACACAAGCTTCTGGATCACACCCCAGAAATTCTGATTCAGTAGGTCAGGGGTAGAACCTGAGAATTTGCATTTCCTATCACCTTCCAGGTGATGCAGAAGGTCTTTGGACCACACTTTGAAATGCACTAGTTTACGGGTCTGAGGCAGAAGATTTGGGCACATTCAAGGAGCAGAAGTGAGGCTGGTTTCCGAGAACAGTGGCTGGCATGGGATAAGAATGTCAAGGCAGGCAGGGGCCAGATCATGACGAGCTTTGTAGGCCAGAAAAAAGAAATGATATTTTTCTAATCACGGTGGGAAACCATTGAAGAATATTGAGCAGGGGAGTAATGAGATCTGGTTCAAGTTTTATGAGGTCACTCTCTGCTACTCAGAGAACGGACCACAAGGGACTAGGATGCTCTATCAGCAGTCAAGGCCAGAGATGCAGATGGCTTGGTCCAGGATCACGGCAATGGAAACGGAGGAAAGATATATTTGGAAATTAAGAATAACGAGCACCGTGCTGATGAGTTCCATGCGTGGAATAAAGGATGAGGAGAAACCAAGGATGAGTCTCAGGTTTTGTCTTAAGCAAATGGGCGGAACCTTCACAAGATACATTGAGCAGATTCCTGAACGACAGACCACAAACCAGATTTAGGGATGGTACTCTACCACTCCCATTTGTGGCAAATGGCACTCTCTGAAGATGTCAATGGTTCAGATTACCCTTCCACCCCAAGCCATTCACTGTCATTTCCCAATAGGCCTCTGGGGTGGGTCAGCCCCACCCACTTGACATCTCTTCCTGAGCACTTGTGCCTCAGATGTGGTTCAGAATTATTTTGTCTGTTTTCCAGTGATGATCTCCAGGGTTTTGTGTGTGTCTGTGTGTGTGTGTGTGTGTACATGTGTGTTTATCTTCCTTTTGGCAAGGTGCTCTGTGAGTCTTCAGTTGCAGTTACAATGAATCCCATAGTTCTGGAGGTATCTGGGTGTCTTGGCCAATGTGTACAAATGGCTTGTTTTCTAGCACATTTCAATTATAATTTGCCTTATTATGGAACGACTTTCACAGGAAGAATCATTAAGCTTTCTTTGGCCTTAACTCCGATAATTTCTTGTTGCTCCTAGAATAATGTCTCAAATCCTTAACAAGGCCCTGTAGGGGCTGACTCTACCTGTTCCTCCAGTCTCATCTTGGCTACTCTTTTGCATTCTCTTTCCACTGTAGCTACATGGATTTCTCTCAGTTTACCCACTCAGCTTGCTTTTTCCTGCCTTGAGGCCTTTGCATAAGCTGTTCCCTATTTGCAGAAAGCCTTTCCCTTTGGTAACCCAGCCAACTCCCACTTATTTAGGATTAAGCTTGAATACGTGGTCTTTCTTTGTGGATACTTTTCTGTGTCTCCCTCAATCCCTTTCCTGTACCCCTAGACTTGGATAGGCTTCCTTATTAAATGCTCCTGAGGATTCCTGAACAGTTATTTTGCTAATTTATCTTAATTTAATTACCTATAGTTACTTGTTTATTATTTGTCTTATCTAGAGGACTATAAATGCTATGAGGGCAGGGATTGTGTCTGCTCAATTCCCCTGTGTATATCCCCAGTGCTTACCCTACTTCCTGGTAAATAGTAGGTGCTCAATAAATACTGGTTGATTTCAACACCTGGGATACATTTATTCTTTCACTCTAGGAAGAACCATCATAGCTTAGATTATTTACAACTTCAAGCTCATATACACTGATCTTATTTATATACTTGTGCATTTATTTGGTGGGCAATGTAACACAGCTTCCCAAATTTCCATAATGCTGTTTTTATCTTTTATTACCATTAACTTCAAGCTTAGATTTGCCTTTTAAACAACTCTATCTGCGTGCAAAATATTTCTCTGCTTTGTTCTTTAATCAACACAGGGTTCTGTTATGCTCAAAATTTCTTTCTCTCATTCCTATTTCCCTTTCCCTTCATCATGAGTACTCTGGGACCTTATTTTGGATTTTTCTCTGCAGTCCAAACACTGTCAACTTCCAAATACTGTCCCCTACTTCAAAAGAACAAGAAGGAGCATTCTCTACAAGATACCCTCCCATTCCGTGGCTCTTTTTTAGCTCCCTAGATTAAAGTTAACTGCCTCTATCTTCAGATTGTAAAATTCCTCTAGCTGGGAGGTTTTCTGCTCAGTGTACTTTTATGACATTTTGTAAGCATTAATGATATGCTGCAGCATTTTGTAGAGTACTATAACCAAGAATTATATATTAGAGAAAAATTAAGGCTATCAAGCCTATAATCAGGCCTCAGGAGAACTGCTGAATATCTCAAATGCATTTTGGATTTCTATAAAATTGGGCTTGACATTTATATGAGGTTCCAAATAGTTTTTATCTCTCTCATTTTGATGATCACCCCAACCCATGTACTCTGATTTTCCATGTGGCAGGAGAAATCAAGGAAAAAAAAAATCTACAGATCAAGTCAGAACTGGTAAAGCCAAGAATAGACTTTGCTTTCTTGGTCTATTTATAAAGTGAAGAGAAATACCTTTAGTTACCAAATCTTCCAAAATCTTTGACACAATTAAACTGTAAATATCAACTAATATCCTACACTCGTAACAAAGAAAGAGCTAAAGGAAGTTAATTTTTTTTTAAAATGGCTAGTAAATGACAAATCCTCTGATTGGCCCTTTATTGCTATTTTTATTCCTGCTCACAACATTCCTGAAGAAGAGAGATGGTCTCCAGGTGGAAGGTGAGAAAACAGGCTCAGAAATCTGGTAACTTGTTCCAGGTCTTATGGTTAGAAAACTGGGAGGCTGAGATTAAACCTCGATCCGAATGGTTGATCATTTGTCTTCTTGCTAAGACATCAGTGATTCCGACCAGGTGTCTGGCCTCCTGGGGTTTACATTCTGGGGGGGAAAGGGGGAGGTAAACACATTGACAAGATGGTTCCACCGAGCTGGGTGCTAGGAAAAATATAAAATGGGACAAAGCCAAGATGACTGTGGGGTTGGGTGGGAGGGCTAGTTCATATTCATTTAAAAAATCATTTAAATTTTTTTTGTTACGCAAAAATTCGAATATACACGGGAGTGAAAACAGAAAAAGGAACCCCCATGTAACAGCCATAGTCTCCTTCAAGAAAGTCAACGCACGGCCAATCTTATTTCTTCTAGATCCCCATCAACTCTGATTATTTCATTTATACATATTTCAATAAGTACGTCCAAAAGATAACTATTTTTTTTCTTTTTATACAAAATCACACCATGATTACATCTAAAGACAAGTAATCAATTTGTGGAATTAATGTCAATTTTAGGTTTGAGGAAAGGCCTCTTAGAAGGGATATGTTTTGATGAGATCTGAGTGACAAAAGGCGCTGGCCATGAGAACATTTGGGGAAGGTACCAAGTTGTTTTTGTTTTTTAAACCGATTTAAATGTTTGTTAGCTTTAGGGAAGAATAACCAGATTCCTCAAGATCAATTTTGGTCGTTCCCTGTAAAATCGTAAGCATACAGAAGAAAATTTGTTTCTAAGGAACAGAAAATCTAAATGTTTGGTCCAAGATGTGTTGAATTTTTTCCTTTTTCTTCAGATCACAGATGGATGCAGCTGAACCTATGAACAAATGTGTAACATGGGCCCAAAGTGTGCGACATGAAGGCACAAACAGAAAACTCAGCCAACGCCAGGACAGGGCCAGCTCTGGCGCCGGTGAACCTCCTCTGCAGAATTGCTATAGCTCCCTAGTGCCTGCGCAGCGTCCATAGCTGGCCAGACTGCACACCCCGCTGCCTGGCTTTTCCATTATTTCTCTTTTGAAAATCCACTTAACCAAACCGATCTGGAAGCAAGAGACCAAAAATACTCTTAGAAACCGTTGGATGACCTCATCCCACTCTGAGCAGCGCCCCTGTGCCTACTGGTTCTCTCCTGGACGGAGCTCAGCTGAACGCAGGAGCCGCGCTAATGCTCCTGGCTGGCGTTTCAGCCCAGCATCTCCGGGCAGGCAGTTCGCCAAGCCCTCCTCTGCCCGTTTGAAATTCAAATCCCTTGAATAAGTCTCAGTGACACCTTTGTCCACAAACCTCAAAAGCCCCCAGTCCATGTAGCTCTGCCTTGAAATTATAAAGGGACAGATGACTGCGTAGGAAGATAAACTGTGTTGAAATAACATCCAAAGTGGGTGTTGACTAAATTCAGGAAAATCAAGACATTCACTGTTAAGCCGAGACTGGCTGTGTCCTCAGCTCACCTCCCAGGAGAGAAGTGGGCAAAAAAGCCACATGCTGGCAGCCCGCTCTCCTGAACTACCGACTCAGCTTTTAGGACCTTCAACGGCTAGTTGTACTTAAAAATAATGTAATTTACCAACTTTTTGTAGCCTTCGAGCTCCTGTTACAGCATCTGGAGAGGTCTTCTTAACGCTTTACCTTAAGCAACTTTTCTTTAAGATGGGAGAAGCTTGGGCCCATTTCCTAGTTCAGCAATTTATTTGTGAGTCAATTTATTTGTGATCTTGGCAAATCACTTGATCATCCTACACTCTATTTTCCACATCTGAAAAATGGGACTATTCGGATTTGCATCGCAGGGTTGTAATGAGGGTCAATTAAGAGGAACAGGAAGATGCTTGGAGAGCCAAAAGCCCCAACGTAACGTAAGCTTTAAAAAAACCCAGAAATACTCTAAGAGCGGACGTAGCTGCGCTTGGGACTGATAAGGGGTCTGTTGAAAGCCTGTGGCCCAATTTGATTTAAAAGGAATTTAGCAGACACCGACTCTGCATTTAGCATGCTTTCCCTGGTGCCTACAAACTCCTGGGGATGGGGCTGGGGAGACGAGAAACACAAAAACAAAATGCCTAGACAGCACTACAGCACACCGTGTATCCATCCCCGAGTGAGCAAGGTTAACTTCTCCAAGCTGAGTTTCCTTCTTAATGAAATGGGGACAGTAATAGACCTACCTCGTGGAATTCTTGGGACGATTCAAAGAGGTGGGATGGGCGAAGCATTTAGCACGGTGTCCAACACACAGAAAGCTCCTTAAATTTTATCTGCTTTTAAAAAGACAATTTAAATTTCTCTTCCTCCATAAAGGCAGTAAAGTTCTGATTCTCTTTTCTATCAGCTTTAAGAAGAGTGGGTGTTTTTTTCTTTTTTCCTGTTACAGGAGCCATGGAGATTTCCGAACGGGAGTAGCTGTGCGAAATTAACCTCGTAGGGAGGGAACGGAATGAGGTCCGGTGGTGGTTGGGAGGCCCATTAAGATGTGATTTTCATGCTCCCTGGGAGGAAGGCATGGAAAATATGATTGAGAAAGATGGTAAATGAAGGAGTAAGAATGCAGAGGAGGCAAGAGGGACCAAGACCAAGAACACAGGACTTGGGGACAGTGTCCACCCTTCCTTCCTGTGGACCAGGGCAGACAGCACCTTTCGGGCATGGTGGTCTTTCCCACTGGGCAAGTTCCGTACGGGTTCTTGTCATTGGCTTACGCTTGGTGCAGCCCGTGTGTTCTCTTTAGAGATGGAGGAGTTAGTGTCCAAAGAGAGGAATGTCACATTTCCAGGAATAGGAGCTAAGGAAGAGGGAGGGAGGGTGAACAGAGGGAACAATTTCAAGATGGAAATGACCAGATAATCTCAACTGCCTGTTCAGTACAGGAACCCAGGACACAAGATAACAGCAGGGCAGTGAGAGGTGAGAAGAAGAGAGAAGGTTGAGACCAGTTCCCACGGAATAACGATGGCAAGTGTTTATTGAGCAATTATTATGTGGGAGACCCTCTGCTGGGTGCTTTGAGTGCCTTTTTGCATTCAATCCTTACTACAACCCCATGAAGTTAGTCACAGTATGACTTCCATCTTACAGATGAGGAAACTGAGGTTAAGCAGCCCCAAGTTACTTAGTAGTGGATTTGAAGGCAGGCAGTATGACGCTGGAGCCCAAGCACTGTGCTCAATAGAGCATTTCGAATACATTAAGGAAACAAGAAGTAGATAAAACCCAATGAATTGGAGAGTGTGATGGATTTTTCATTCAGATCCAGGACTCGCTTAATTAACTGATTCTTGAAAATATGTTTTTATGGCAATCAAAACTAAGAAAAACTGGAACCACTTCTTTGGCACAAATTAAGGACAAAAGTTTTAAAGATATCGTTGTTTGATAAGGAAAAAGAATTCTTCTGTTTGTGTCTGGCAGAGGACTGATTATAAGTACTGCAGTGAAAAGTTTGTCATTTCAACAATATCCTCTTTAAAGTTACCTGCTGATTGTTGGCACGTGGTAAGAACAATAGAGTCAATTTGTGTGTGTGTGTGTGTGTGTGTGTGTGTGTATAAACCTTCGCTCTAGCATTATGTTGTTCAGTCATTATGCTAAACATAGCTGACAATTACACAAAGAATCATCTCCCCAGAAAGCAGCTAAGCAATTGCTTAGAATGGTTTGGTTGTCATTTTATATGCCTTTGATTCATCCTTATTTTTGCTTTCAAGTTTCATTCTAATAAACAATTTAGTGGAGCTGCACAGTGGAGCTTATTTATTTCTCATAAGATAGGAGGACTTTGTAATCACATGTGATTTTTTTAATATAGAAATGTGTCAGATGTCTAAAACAAACCACTACCAACGTAATAGAGATGCACCCACATCCCTATAAACAAGACTGTTTACTGTTAGATGGTGGCTTTCAAAAACATTCTGTCCCATTTAACAATGCATAGCATTCATGCCGTCACATGCTTATTTATTATATAATTCTTGCCTCTTAGGATTCATTTTTTTGTTTCATGTTTCTTATCAGTGTCGATTGTAATCAATTACTTGTAGAAAAAGATGGAAGTCGTAATTTACAATATGATGACACACAGTAGATACAGTCTTTCTAATTAGAATTGAACACAACACCTGTATTAGTTTTTTTATAAGGGCCAAGAAAAGGCTCTGGGGCTAGAACTTAGATGAATAAAGTATATTTTTTTTTCTTAGCCTCCTTTCCTAAATACTTTAACTTTTACAAATAACATTGGCTAGCCAATGAAAACACTTCTTTGATAAAAGCTAAGAATTGAAGATAAAAAACAGCTGGGCAGGTTTTTTTTTATACAAAAGGAAACAACTTTGAACTATATAGACAATGTCCCTTAAACCCAAACAGATGTGGTTTAATCTTGTTTTTGATCCTCTTGTAGATTTTTCTCAAAATGCCTGCATATGCATAGAAACGATGACTTTCAGATGTTTGAACATAATTTGTCTCTGTTAGAATATCACCTTGGTACATAGATCATGTACACCAAATACTCCAAGTCTTTGAACAGGGACAGCAGGGTGCCAGGGAGAATTTATGATGGTCTTTTGGTTTGGCTCAACAATTCTGTCAGAAACCAAAGGGGAGGAAGAAAGCCATGGTGTCCACGTAATGTCATTTTCAAAACAAGGAAAGTCACATGTGTTCTCCATGACTTTAGTAAATCACAGCGATAGTTTTGGATCCTCACACTTAGAAATGCTTTTAAGATGAATCATATCACATGAACAGTCTAAAAATAACACATAGCGTTGATTTGTGCGGCCTTCTGTGTCTCTGCTGATGAGCACCCACATATCATATGAGATCCTCATGCGTTAGAGTTTTCCCATCCCAATGCTAGGAGAAGAAACCCCTGAAAGAAAACTATTTTAAAACAAGAAATGTCATTAGTCAGACTATAAAGTCACCTGCTTAAATCTACTCAAATCCACTTCCAACTTCAAAGGCTATCAGAGTTGTTACCTCGGGCATTAGCCAAAAGGTTGAAGGAAGAATTGTACAGATAGAAATTCTATACAGACTTTTCCTTTTCTTTCCCCTCCTCCCACTACTTGAATGAATATGGTGGTGAACAGAAGGGAAAGAGTCTGCGAAACATGTGGAGAGACTTAAGATCACTAATGGGAATCAAAAGGAAAGAGAAATCTGGGGGCAGAGGGTGCTGGTAATTAACACTCAGACCATCAATGACTTTGGGAAGGCCACGGACAGCACTGTTCCAATTTAGCTTTCCTTCCAAGGCGCCTCCTCTTCAGTTTCTGTAATTTTCTCCTTATTTGCAGCCCTTGAGAATATTTAAAAGGCCACATCTGGAGAAGGAGGAAATGAGATGCATATATTTGTTGGCAAAATTTTGAAAAAAGAGGAGTATGTGTGTGCATGTGCGTGTGTGCATGTGTGTGTTGGGGGGGGGACAGGAGAGATGGAGGTGAGGTGGAGGAGGCTGATGGTCGTGGTGGGTCTGAGCTTGAATCATTGGGAAACTAGCCCAGTGGCTCCAATCAAAACACAAAAGAAGGATCCAATTTATAAGTGGTCAAACATTTTCTAGAACTCTGTTGGCTCTCCGGCAACGGACTATTGTTCTGTGTAATGTCTCACCCCATCAAAACCCTCCTCGGGGCATCAGTGTAGTGTGAGGTCATTCCTCCCCACAATCTAATCTACAACAATGATTTGGCATCATAGACGGATGCCTATTATTTGAAAAATGCAGCTCTGTTTATTCTGTTGGAGTCTCTAAGTCCTCTCCGCTACCCATTCAGGCTGTCTGTCTGGATGTGTTTCCTGATCTTTGAGTGAGGAAATTGCCCCTGCTCACCATGACTCAAAAAGAAAATATGAGACTCCAGTGCTCTGTGTTGTCATGATTCCCATGCCAGGGGTTAATGAATGATGCCTCCCACCGAGAATGACAGTAGCTGCCAAAGGACAGAGGAGGTGGGCACTGGCCCGACTGCAGAGCAGTGAGTCAGAGTTCCAGAGGCTGCGTGGAAATCTATCTGGTTCCTTGGGAAGTGAGAAGAGACAGAAGGAGCAACAGGGAGAAGCAGCATGCTGCCTTCACCCGAGGATGCCTGGGTCCTGAGCAGAGAGGGAGAGGAGCTAGAGGCCATGGCGTTCCCCTTTGGCGAAGGGTTTTGGGCATTGGAACAGAGAATGAAAGTGTTACATGAAGGCAGTTGAGAAAGACGGAGAAAAGTCTTCAGATCAGGAAGCCACAGAACTGGGTTCTAGTACTGGAACTCATTAACGGTGTGACTTAGACAAATTATTTCCACTGGTTTATAGACTTTGTGTGAGATAAAAAGGTTTGATGTCTTTTAAAGGTCCTTCCAACTGGAAAACGGTCTGACAGTCTTTTGACACTGCTTATGATTCTATAAACACATACGTTTAACTCGGACTATTTCAACTGTCCACACGGCAGAGACGAGAAGGAGTAGGAGGAGTGGAAAGGGAGAGAAGAGACAAAGACCATGACAGAACTAACACACAAGAAGCGGTGATGATGGTTTGGCCTATCTCCATGTCTATGAAGTGAGTGACCCAGAAAGACTTAGAGGAGACAGGAACCTTCACCCTCCACACTTGGGCCCAGACCCCACCGTATGAGCAACCCACCCTGCCGAGAGATGTTCTGGTATTTAAACAGGCTAGCGTTAAACAGTATAATGGTTTAAATTTTCATTACTATTTTTTGGTACAACACAACTCTCTAACACAAGCCAGATACTCCACTGGGTATTCAACCAAAGAATTGCTGGAGGAAGACCATGCTGGGTTATGCTAGAGAAAAATGGCATATTGATCTCCTTAGTGATATCTTCCTAAAGAATCTTCCAGGGCAATTCAAACTATATGACATACTTTTTTTTTACTTCACATGCGCCAACTTTAGAAATGTGGAAATGCTACACCCACTGCATGTGATTTTTGTGTCATGGGAAACACTGCTGTAACTTGGGGAGCATAGTAAGGAGGTCCACCAAGCCATGAAGACGTGGGTAATATCATTAAGTCAGTTCTCATCTTTGTGGACGGTGATGACAATCACATGAATAACTAATTTGTGCGGAGGGCCTTCTGTGCCAAGTACCGTGTAGAACATTTTACACATGTTCTTTTCTTTTTCACAACAATTTCATGATTCATTCAATAACTGACTTATTTTATTGCCCACATACTACATGCCAGATACTCTCCTGGGCTCCAGGGAGATAGGAGCCAAAAAACAAAGTAAAGTGTCTGCTCTCATGAGGTTAAATTCTGATGGGGGAGAGAGATGATAAACAAATATATATGATGTCATATGGTGATAAGCCCTACAGAAAAAACAAAACAGAGTAATAGAATAGAAAATGCCAGAAGGAAAGAGGGTGATATTTAAATAGGGTGGTGAGAAAGGCCCCTGGCGAGGTCAAAGCAGCAAGGGAGTGAGTCCTATGCCCTGGCAGACGAAGCAGTAGGATCATCCCTTCTACAGATGGGGAAACCAAGCATCCCAGTCTCTTACTTAATAAGAGGTGAAGATCTCACTCTCCAAACGCAGCCTCTGTTTCACATTATGAAAGGTGACAGGTCAGAAGAGGCCTGTGACTATCAGAGGCCAGCAAGTCTCACTGAAACACTAAAAACTGCATGAGTCTCTTCACTCACCATTGCTTTGTCTGTAAAGCCCAACCTGGCTGATTTCTTCCTGCTATATGGAATTAACAGAACGGCAAGTTGCATTGATACTACAAGGAAAAGCTATAAGTGTTCCTGGTTGTTTTTTCCCTTTCTCTTACCCACTCCTGAACATCGGACCAGGAACAAAGAGGCAATGGAGCGTGGTTTCAGACAGTGTCCACAGAGGGCCAGAGGACACCTCAAAGAGGCTGCAGGGACTTCTGTGTCAGACGACAGGGACTCTCAGTGGTTAGAGCTCCAGGTTGCCAACCCATGCTTCAACCAGAGCAGCAATGGAGGCTCTGAGATTTCTGGGACCAGCACAAAGGTTGACGATAATGCAAATGCTATCGCTACTTGTGAATAGTAAAGAAATGCGTTCTTTGAGCCATCTTAAAAATTTGGCTTTAGCTGCAGAATTCCTTAAAAAGTTTCCAGTGGAATAAAAAGCATAGGTGGCAGCTTTCAAGTTTTGAAAAATAAATGTTGTGTGCAAGCCTCCTACTGGAGGAAAACATCAGCTGGTCCCAAGAACTTTTAGGCAACTCTTGATCCAAGACTGGGAGAAGCCAATGGGGACAGTCACTATGTGACTCCACTTTTTTCTCTCCTCTTTCCTGGTGGATATAATGAATGCAGCATACTTCATTCATTCACATAGACATGTATATATGGCCTAGAGTTTCATTTATTTATTTTTAAAAACAGTCTTTTTTTTTTTTAATACAAGGATTGAGTGAGGAGGGACTTCTTTCACTGTAAACATTTGAGGAAATGTCTGATTTTCATACTAATGAATTAGAAGTCCTACCCATTACATGAATAAACAAAAGGAAGAACCGGAAAGAGATACTGAAAGCTAGACTTCGGTGTCCAGTCCATAGTTAATAGGAAACCCATTTCCTCATAGTTGCACTGTTTGTAGCTGTTCGGTGTCATTGGCTATGGCGGCTGTGGTGGTCGTGGGTGTGTATGGTGGGGCGGGGGTCTCTGAGGAGCATGATCTTTCTGTCTCCCAAAGACCTATCAGCACAGGGGACAGTAATTGTTCTCCAGGGTACATTTGTTCCTTCCTCCTGAACGAGCCCGTCCCTGCTTTTTTGCAGGTCACGTGGCTGCCAATTAGGAATATTAGAAACGCTCTCCAGCAGCTAAGTGAGGCCTTGTGGCTAAGCTGTCGCAATGGCCAATGGAGCAAGAGCAGAAGCGACAGGCAGACCTTCTGAGCCACCTCCTTAAATGCGGGTAGTTTCCTCTCTGCTTTCTCTCTTTTCCGCTTCCCGCGAGCTGGAACCTGGATGTGTCGTGCGAACCACCTTTACCCAGGTGGGTGAGAAACACAGTAGGGGATGACAGAGCAACACGAGAGAAGGAAGCAGCCAACTGGAGCCTTGGATGATTCCGTGGAGAGGAGCTACCTATAAACTGCACCTCATGCCTCCCTCTGGAATATTACAGGAAAGAGAAAGAAACCTGTTTTGTTCGAGCCAGTATATTTTTGTTGTTGATATTGTGTTGTTTCTTTAACAGTTTATCTTATACCCTAATCAATAACACATTGGATATGAGAAAGAATTGAGAGTTGACTTGGACCCAGAATACTGAATTTGTAAATCCCATTCTCAACTGGCCACCCATTATCCTTGCAGGTGCCCAGGAGAATTATACATGTAAATGAGGATTTGGCCTCAAACTCTAGTCCTCTGCCGAGCTCAGCTGGATCATGCAGAACAAATACTCCAAAGTCGGTCTCTGACAGAAGACAGGCAGGGAAAGGCAAAGCTTACTGGGTAGAGCTCGGCACAGTGGACAATGTGTGATCCACCTAAAGGACTGTCACTCAGGAACAGGAGCTCAGTATTTCTTGATACTTTTATCTGTTTAAAAGAAAATGGAAATTCGGCTTTTTAAAAAGTGAAATCCATAGATTTTTAATTAAGAGGCTAATTTTTAAAAAATTTTAAAGACAAAGTATTATATGCACTGTGATGGTTAGTTTTATGTATCCACTTATCTGGGCCATAGGAGGCCCAAATATCTAGTTAAAATACCTGTGAGGGTGTTCCTAGAAGAGATTAACATTTGAATTGGTGAACTGGGTAAAGCAGATTGCCCTCCCCAATGTGGGTGGGCATCACCTATTTCATTGAGGGCCTGAATAGAACAAAAAGGTGGAAGAAGATGGCATTCACTCTGCCTGACTTCTTGAGTTGGGACATTGATCTCCTCCTGCCTTTGGCACTCCTCTTTCTCAGGGCTTCAGACCTGGGCTGGAATCTGTATCACTGGCTTGGATTTAGATCATAATCCTGAAAGACACAATCCCAAACACCATAATCCTGACACTGGCCTAGGCAAAGAATTTATGACTAAGACCACAAAAGCAAATACAACAAAACCAATAATAAATAAATGGGACTTATTTAAACTAAAAAGCTTCTGCACAACAAAAAAAAATGGTCAACAGAGTAAGTAGACAACCTATAGAATGGGAGAAAATATTTGCAAACTATACATCCAATAAAGGACAAATATCCCAAGTCTGCAAGGATTTGAACAACGCAGCAACCCCATTAAAAAGTGGGCAAAAGACATGAACAGATATTTTCAAAAGAAGATAGACAAATGGCCAATAAATATATGAAAAAATGTTCACCATCACTAATCAGGGAAATGCAAATTTAAACCGCAGTGAGATACCACCTTACCCCTGTCAGAATGGCCTTTATTAAAAAGCCATAAAAAAACAACAGATGTTGACACAGATGTGATGAAAAATTAACACTTATACACTGCTGGTGGGAATGTAAATTAGTACAACCTCTATGGAAAACCGTATGGAGATTCCTCAAAGAGCTAAATTAGACCTACCATTTGACCCAGCAACCCCACTACTGGGTATCTATCCAAAGGAAAAGAAGTCATTATATTAAAAAAAAAACAAACACGTGCACTCATGTCTATCACAGTGCAATTAACAATTGCAAAGATATGGACTCAATGTAAGTGCCCATTAACTGATAAGTGGATAAAGAAAATGTGGTATACATATTCTGTAGAATACTACTCAGCCATAAAAAAGAATGAAATATTGTTAATATCCTTTGCAGCAACTTCGATGGAACTGGAGACCATTCTCCTAAGTGAAGTATCTCAGGAATGGACAAATAAATACCACATGTTCTCACTTGTAAGTATGAGCTAAATGACGGGTATACACTGTCCCACAAAGTGGTGTAATGGACACTGAAGACTCAGAAGAGGTGAGGGGAGGAAGGGGGCGAAGGATAAAAAATTATCCATCAGGTACAAGGTACACTATTCGGGTGACAGCTACACTAAAAGCCCTGATTTTACCACCATACAATTCATCCAAATAACAAACACTTGTACCTCCTAAATCTACTGAATTTAAAAAAACAGAAAGAGTGTGGTAGATCAGTTTGTCACTTGGGGAAGCGAGGCATCATGGTTATCAGCCACACAGAGCAGGACAGGGAAGTTCCACAAACAAAAAAGCCCAGCGTTCCTTCTAAAAGGAGGGGAAAATATTCTTAGTTAGGTTAAAGCAATAGATATCCATTATGATAACACTTTCCCTGTGGGGCTTCCCCTTCTGGCATTTCTTGGGAAAGTTATTTATATATATTTTTTCTGTTCCATATCATGAGAAAAGTGTGTTTTAGGAATCAGAAAAATAGGGGAAAAAAGGATTGCAATTCTCCTGTGAGAATAAAAGATTAACATTCAAGAGAGAGACATTATTCCTCAAAGAAATTCAGGGAGGTCAAGAAGGAAGCAGGAGCAGAAAAAGCTGACGTGCAGAGTTGAAGGTCAAAGACAATGTTTGGAGACACTGGGACAGGGGCAAAGAGAAGAGAAGTGACCCCAATAGCAACACTTTTCCTTGTAGCCATGGCCATGTAGTAAGTACTTGTTCAAAGCCCTGTCTGCTGCTAAATGGTAAATTCTTCTTATAAATAAAGCAAACATTAAGGTCATTTACAAGCCATCCTCTCTACTAATCCCATGGGTGGTGTTCCAAGAAATGAGTTTTGAAAGCAAAATAAGCTCTTCCATTGGTGATTTCTACATATGGTTCTATGTAGAGCTATTATTAATCTTACTAGTAGAATGTAATGTTCTTTAAAAACCACCCAATAATGTCCACATTATGAAATTTTCCAGTACTTGTATAATATTAATATATTCAATCTAGGCTAGAGTTCTTTGTGAATAGTATTATTAAACTTAGGCATCTTACTTGTTAAACAATTTTTTGATTTTCTAATGAGTTAAGCATATAAAGAATGTTGACGGTATTTTAATAACAACTTATTATTTGGGGTATTCTGGAGAATCATGATCTCTTTTTTTGAATCCTTAATATTAATATCTGCCTGCAGTTTGGAAACTAGTTATACCAGCCACAGGGAAAAGGGATTGTTCAAAGAGAAAAAGCAAAGAAGGAAGACAAAGAACAGGAGAGCTGGCGAGTTTTTCTAAGAGCTGAGGCAGGTCTTACACCGTCGGCCCCAAGAAGCAGAGAGAGACTCCGTGAAGGAGAACAAGGGAGAGGCAGCTCAGGCCCCTCCTTTAGGGAGATGTGAGGCAGGGACAGGGGCTGTGTGCCTGTGTGTGATGGAAAGAGCGTAGGAGGGAAGGGAGAAAGCAGAAATGAGCTCTCTCTGGTGGCCAAGGAAGCCCATTAGGAATTCAACTTTTTTTTGAGTGTTTAAGATTAGAGAATTGTCCAGCTCAACCTGGGCTGACCAGACAAGTACCAGCTGGACCTGGGGATCGCCTTTACCCCACTGGGAGGGGACGCACCTGCAGATGGTTTCTCACCGGGCCGCTGGAGCTCTTCTGTCATGGGGTGGCCGCAACTCCCACCGGCCTCAAGGTCCCCAGGAGCTACACAGCTGACGTTTCCAGACAATTGTTATAAACAGTGGGAATATATTATGGAATTTATCCCCCCCAAACTCTGCTGGGGAACCCAAAGGGCTCCCCTACTAGGACAAGGATAGGCTGAATGAATGTTTTGAAAGAGATCTGTTATCTCAAGACTTGGATGACAACATGGAAGACACACAGACACTAACTCTACAAGTATGATTAAGTGAAGAGACTTCAGGATTTAAATTTCAGGATTTAAATTGAGAGGAAGCACAATGCAAATGGAGAGCGGACAGGGTTGCCAAAAGCCTGGTATGCGGTCGATGAACAGTAGTATTTCCTGTGAGTGTTAAGCGGGACAGCACATGCAGTGTCAGGAATACACTACGTGCTCGACGACGTTCGTTAACATCCTTGCTCTGGTTGCATGTGGGTGAAAAGAAGGGGGGAGACGGTGATTACGCTGAGGTTTCTGGCCTTGCTCTCATCCTCCTGTTTTCTCCCTTCTCTTTTTCTCCAAGCTCCCCCTTAACTCTATTTCAGCATTGCTGGCCTTGGTCAAATGGAGCTAGAAATGGAGTCGGGGCTGGGGTCTAGGATCCGTAGCCAGCCTTAGATCCTTCCTACCCGCAAGGCTCGTGTCAGGAGCGTTGTGTGGATCACGTGATTGAATCCTCACAACCCCAAAAGTTAGACATTACAGTTTCCTCATTTTCTAGATAACAAACTGAGGCTCAGAAAGTGAGTTTTCCAATGATACAGAGCTGAGAGGAGGCAGAACTGGGATTTAAAATGAAATCTTTACATTTTTCTCCATGGCTTTCTCTGTGTGGCTACAGACCCCATGGTGGAAGCTGCAACTTTCTGGGTCTACAGCTGGGATGGCAGTGGATGGGGGTGCAAAGGGGGTTTTCAGGGGATAGGGGATTCAACAGCCATTTATACGTCTACATCATATTTCCAAGCAATCCAAAATCGGTGTTCCCCTAAGGGCGGCCCAAACAATAGTATCTTTGCTTTTTAGTTCTAGAAAAACCGTTGGGTTTTAGATTTCTAAACTTGCCCACAGCCTCCGATGGGTCAGATGAAATACCTCCAATTTTAAAGTGGCTATACAAGGAAAATTGAGATGTGAGATTAGTTGGTAGGTTTTTATTTTCCTCTCCTCAAAGCTATCATACTCAATTTAGGATGAAAAAAAAAAATGACAGTAAGAAGAAAGCTCTTCCTTTGGAGCTAAAAATAGCATCTGCTGAATCGTTTCTAAGAGTGAGTCAGCAGCTGGAGGAAATTATTTATATCTTATCTCTGACCCTTTTCTAAGTTTGTTGGCTACCTTTGCATTTAATTACCTTTGCCATTATGATTTAAAGCTATTTAAAGCAATTATAGCATCTGTTGTATCAGTAGCACCTGCATGTACAGTTTTTTTTTTTGCCTAGCTTTAAAGTTTAGCCAAGTTATACTTAATAGCAATTTTAGAAGCCCATCACCCTCTTCTGAAGCCTTCACCCTGAAAACAATAGCTATAATTTTAGAAGAAAAAATTTCTGATTAGTCAATGACTTCACTTATATTGCAAAATTTCAACAAATTATCTTGTTCTGAATGAAGCTACTAGTTTCCAAAACCATGTAGAAAAAAAAAAAAAACAATGAAGTCTGGGGGCTATCTTTGTTTTCTCTTCCACTATCATATTTTAAAGTAAATTATATTTTAAGGGGCATAGGGAAGAACATATATTTAAAATGTGATTTATTTTTTCATTTACAGAAAAATTTTCTGGTACCCCAGTGGAGTTGGGGTAGGCAGAAACCTTATTATTAACTAAAATTTGAGAACTCTGTAGTTTGGTGACTTTGAAGTGGCTCTTTGTTGTGGTTCGAATTCTAGGATGAGAGCAAAAGCTGTCGGCAACCTTGGGGGATTACTGAACTTTTCCTGCATTTGTTCCTAACCAACACAAGAGACTGCTTTCTTTAGCAGAGGGAGAAATGGAGCTCACTTTTAAGAAATAAAGACACAGTGGTGTTTCTCTTCCTTGGAATCCTCTTACCCTTGGGAAGAAGAAATAACTTATAAACAGAACGTTGTCTCCCTATCCATGGTGATTGTTAAGTATTGATGTTGGGGAGAAAGCAGGCCAGGAAGGATGACAAACTGCATGAAGGGAAATTGGGACAAGTCTATTTCCCACCACCAGATCAGAAGACTAGCAATTATTTATGAGGTGGTCAAGTTATGAATTAACTAACTATAAGGTGATGGCTCTGTTGGTGATAGAATTTTCTTAGCGTGATGTTTATGTTAGCAAACATTTGCTTCTCACACTATGTTGAAAGAACTCTACCAGAGTATTTTTGTCAGTGTGTTTGTCATTGAGAATTTGAGAAGGAAAAGGGAGCATTGTCCTTATGCAGTGAAAGTTCTCACTTGCAGCCTGGAAGAAGCCACAGAGGGGGGCAGAGTGGGTGTATGTCTGATTCACAGGCCTGACAGCCCTATGAGAACTTGGCTGTTAGAAACAAATCAAGAAAGAGCAGCTCCTCAGTTTTCTGGGCTGTTTAAGTTGAAATGACCTTTGGAAAGTGGAAATCCAGTCTCACTGATGGGAGAGCAGACTTGTTCAGAGAGGATGAGTCTCATGAGGTCAACTTGGCCAGCTCCTGCCTTTGGACAGGATATACATAAAGGACACAGGAAAGGTGACTATCCTATGGCAGACATTTTTCAAAAAGTCAATATTTAACTTTAATGAAGTAATAATCCAGGGCTGAACCTACATTTACATTCCCAAATGTAATTGTGAATCTCTCATTAATGAAGTCCAGTGTTTGAGTCAGAATTATACAAAAAGAATTCTGTGATTCCAAACTTCCAGTTCATGATGTAAAAGCTAAAAATGATAAAATTCTGATTTATATTTTATCTTTTTGACACAAAATTTGACATAGCTCCATAATATGCATTTTTAAAATTTTGTTTCTCTTCTTCTCAGCTGACCACCTAAAAGTAAAATTCTTCCTTCTGAGGTTAAAAGTAGTCCATATTTTGCAAGCCTTATAACTTTCAAACTTGTGGTTTTAATTAGTTTTCAAAACACCTGATCATTAGAATCAGCACTCTTGCTTTCCATTTTGCACTCGTTTAAAAATAAAGTGCAAAATCTAAGTTCAAGAAAGCATTTAAAGTATTCCAAAAGCTCTGCTTTATAGGCAAAGTTGCTGATACTATGATTCAATAGGCCAAAAGTCAGGGCTATCATAGAATATTTAGAAACATTCATTCAGTCAGCATATCAAAGTATGTGTTTGGTTCTTGAGTGCTTTAAGTTTATTAATAGTATTAATATGTTAGTTGTGCAAAGTTTGGGGACCACATGCAGACAATAACATCCTATATTCATACAACAGTTAACTTTTTCAAAGCGTTTAAGTTAGCATCTTGCAAAAGCACTATGTTTCTCTGAGAATATGCATTTGAAAGAGTGTCCATCTATCAAAGGCCGAAATGAGGTTACAGAAATGGCTTTGCAACAGCAGCCATTGTAGCATCACAGACGGGGGCTTGACTTTGTTTTGAAAGTGGAAAAAATTAATTTTCTTTGAAAGCAATGTTTGCTCAATTCTGGGGCAGCTGCTTCGTTTCCAGCTTTTTTTTTTTCTTTATGAAACTATATAGTAACTTGGTGACAATGCTTATACTTTAAACTACTTGAGAGATAAATCCTTGTCCTTCAAATGAACATACAACAAAATAGGCTAAACACAACAGAAAAAAGCACGTGAAGAAGTGCTCCACAAGGGTTATCAATGTGGGCTCTGATCTTGGGCAGGCCCGAACTGGTACCATGGCACTGCCACTTGCTAGCTATAACTTTGGGCAAGCCACAAAAACTTTGTGCCTCAATTTCTTCATCTAAAAGTGTAGCAGTACTTGCTCAAAGTTGTTGGGAGAGTTAAATGACAGGATGCATGTAACTATTTTGGAGTTGAGCCTGGCTCAGAAAATGTTCATATGCTGTTGTATGTGTACCTATTAGTAGTTAATTACTATTATTTTCCCCTTATTATTATTCTTTTACTGGTCTACCGTAAATCTTTATTATTTTATATGTTCTCTAGCCTTCAAAATAATTTTAGTCAGTTTAAAAGGAAACAGCAGCTATACTAAGACCCAAACCAATTAATATAACGAAGACCTGAAAGAGAAATGGACAAATTCTAATGAGAATTCCTGAAGAAAAACACAGCAGTGAATACAAAACTTAGCTCTGAGGTTCTTCTCAGCCAGGGCAAAGAGGGAAACACAATAGATTAAATAATGGAGTGTATTTCCAACTAGAAGAAAACATTCTAGCTTGTTTCAGTTATTAATAGCTGCATAACAAGTTACCTTAAAACTTGTGGCTTGAACTACAATAATTTATATATTTTGCAGGATTCTGCGGGTTGTCTGTTGAGTGATTGTTCTGCTGATCTTGAGATCACATGTGTGACTCGGGATCATACATGTAGCCGACAGATCACCAGAGGCTGGGATCAGCTGGGGCTGTTTATTGGGATAACTTGGTTTATCTCCATGTGGGGAACTTGGGCTTCCTCACAGCATGACGGTCTCAAGGCAGGATTCCAGGTGGTACAGTTCCAATAGGACAAGCCCCAAATATGCAAGTGCTTATCAAATCCCTGCTCATGTCATGCTTGCTAATGTACCATTGATGAAATCAAGGCATACGACCAAGGGCAGAGTGACACAAGTTTGGAATGCCAGGGGACATGGGTTACGGGGCCACAGTCTACCACTGTTTCTTAGGACAGGCCAAGTCAGAAATCTGGGACTCACTGTCACCTATAACCACTTTTAATTTTTGTTTTAAACAGCTATCTCCATGCTTTATATCATTTTAACTATTAAATCTTGTTTCTATGTGTTACTTTTTTTTTCACCCAATAGTGAGACCACCAGTCCAGGCCTTATCAGCTCCTGCCTGCTAGGACTATAAAGATTTTGTTATCCCTCTGCCTCCAGGAGCTCTGGAATAATGTCCTCTGCCATTTTGTTGATGAATCCCCAGGCCTTTTTTTGCTAAAAGTTTAGTAATAGTCCTGTACATGTTGTGGATGGATGCAAATGCTTCCACGGGTCTCCTTTCAGCTGTGACGAATCACTGTCTCTGTGATCATAGGAGGCATGAATCAGACCAGATAGAGGAACATCCAAAATGCAGATTCCTGGACATATCATAACTTTAATCTACAGAAAGCTGAGATTTTATGGGGCATTTTATAAGCACAAATAAGAGCTGCCTTCTGAATTATAATCTCCTGCCCTTCTTTTGCCCTGATATTTCTTTCAGTATTTAAATAATACATCCTTGGCTCATTTTGCCTCTGAGTATATGATTGTGGGTAACACAGGGGAAGGTACAACCAGACAACTTTGGATTCAATTCTTTCAACTGTCTCGATCACTGTGTGACTCTGGATAAATCATTTCACCTCTCTGAGCCTCTGTTTCATTGTAGGTTAAATGGAAATATATTTCCCACCTCATATTATCTTTGTGAAAACTAAATGAGACAATATGAGTGCAGTGCCTGAAACATAGTAAAGGTTCTATGATGATGATGACTGTTGCCTTCTGTGGTACTTAAGTTATGCTTAAGAATAAAGCCAAAGAGGAAAACAGAATTTGACTGATGGGGAAGCCACTTGACCCCTGGTATCATTGCTGGAGTCTTTGGATCCAGCTATGCCTGAAGCCAGTTCTCCTGGCGGGACTTTTCAGTTACCAGAGTCTACTGATTTCTTTTTTGGTTTAATCCAGCTGGAGTAAGATGTCTGCCACTCGCAACAGAGAGGTTCTGTCTTATGTAGGAGCCAAACCTGCTCTGTGTCAATTTCATCTGATGAATGCATTTAAAATGCAGATCCTTGATCTTACCCCTAGAGATTCTGATTTTGCTGGCTTGGCATGGGGCCCGGGAATAAGTATTTTTAGGAGACTCTAGATGACTCAGATGTCACCAGCCTATACATCAGCTTTAGGGAACTAGCCTTAAATTAGGATTTTTTTATTTGGCAGCTCCTACAGGACTTCGTAAGGTGCCTTGCAAACAGCACTGTTAGCCCGTGAACTATTTGTTGAATTGAACACATATTCCAAGAACATGAGCAATGAGAGAGCACAGACTCTTTTTTCTTTTTAAAGCAGTATTTTAGTTTTAATTGACAAATACTTACATATATTTTTGGAGTACAATGTGATGTTTTGATACATGTATACATTGTGGAATGGTTAGGCTAATTAGCATATTTGTTGCCTCAAATATTTATCATTTCTTTGTGAGAACATTTAGAATCCTCTTTTAGCTATTTTGAAATATGCAACATATTATTCTTGATCAGATGATTATATGAAGTTGGCAGGACAGCCAAAAAGAATCCGATTACCTCCAGAAATTTCTGAGCATCTTGGCATAGCTACCTTGCTTGAATTAATTTAGTACAAATTTAAAATTCCATTTAGTTTTCTCTTGTTTGCTTTAAGGTTTTGGTTATGACTCATTCATCCTATGGCCTTGGACCTGTTTCTGATATGATTCAATGCTGCATTTTTTTGTTGGTTTCAAAGTAAGACCTCTTTGCTACATACTAATATAAAGATTTTATGTTAGAGTTGCCCTTTATAAATTTTATTTTAGCTGAACGATTATCTAATAAAAATTTCAGTCTCATTCCAACCACATGAAGGGTTTCCCAGAGAACAGTTCCATATACTCAGGATCCTGATAAATGGGGTGGGAATCCACCTTAAGACAGGCAGTAAAAGGTGCTATTGATGAAAGTATTAACAACATACACTACCAAGGTGGAGAAAAATCAGAGTCCACCTGGAATAGAACTTTGCTTCATTTATCTGATGCTCACTTAGGTGACTTCATGCTCTTGGTCCTCCAAATATTACAATGGTTCCCTTGGAAAGATGCATCTGAAGGACTATCTAGATGGATCGCTAAGGGTGATAGACCAGAGCTGACAATGTGACCACATAGGATTTATTTTAAAAACTTTCAGTGGAAACCACCCATCTTCTGCCCAGAGAGGGAGGCAGTTTGGATGTGAGTTTCAAAAGACTATTTTTAAAAGCAGCATTGCAACAGTGATTTGGATTATAAAGCCAAAGAAAGCGAAAGATAACTAAATTAGAACTACCGGAATTAAATTAGAGCTTAGAAATTCATAAGCCAGAGGGGAAAAAGCCAAATGCATGAACTCACATATTAGGTCTCCCTGTGATTAGATACACAACAGTGTGCAGGGTGAGAGGCACTGTCCTATTTGAAACATCATGACAAAACCTGCTCTGTCTGGTCCCTATAACCCTGGAGTTTATGATTCTGGGTATAGAGCGTCCTGATACCTTCTGGGTCCCTTGGAAGGTTGACAAAGCTCCTTTGGATCTAGCTCTGTGTTAATCAGCTTAGGCCAGGTTTGTTGGTGGTTTATATAAAAAATGCTCCCAAATCACAATGGCTTAAAATAACAAATATTTATCCCTTGCTCATGCTACATGCCCATCTGGGTTGGGACAGGCACTCTTATCAGAGTCATTCAGGGATCCAAATGGATGGAGCAGCTGCCAACTCAAATGCCGCTGGCAAAAGCTCTGGATGGTGTTACACTGACAACGATGTGTGCTTTGCCTGAAACTGACACATGTTGCGTGTGCTCATAGGTCATTGGTCACCACTAGCCACATGTCCTCATCCAACCTCACGTGCTTGGAGGTGCGATCCCATTATGAGTGTGGACGGCAGAGGCTGAGGAACACCTAGTGGGTACCACTGATTCCTTCCGCCAGCCTAGTTGTGGGAACTGAGTGGTGAGCATGCGACACGATTCTGGAAAGTGTGACATTGCTTTGGATTGCCTGGGGACATCTTTGCTACAGTGCCAAAGCCCTCTGTGTATGAGGAACGTGTCAGCGACAAAGCCTATGTGAAGTTCAGGATGTTCTGTGGAGATAGTGCTCTGGCTTTTGACCTGGATTTGAGTCCCAGATTTCTCACTGTGTGATACTGGGCAAGCATGTTACACACTGGAGCCTCAGTTTCCTCATCTATAACTTAGAGTAAGAACGGCATCTGTCTTAATTCAGGCTGCTCTAACAAGTACCATAACCTGGGTGGCTTATAGACAATGGAAATTTACTAATTTTTCTTACAGTTATGGAGGCTGGAGGAAGTCTGAGATTGGGGTGCCAGTGTGGTCAGGTTCTGGTGAGGGCCTGTTCTGGGCTGCAGACTGCCATTTTCTTACGATATCCTCCTATGCTAGAAAGAGGGCTATAAAGCTCTCTGAGGTCCCTTTATAAGGGCACTAATTCCATTCAAGAAGGCTCCACCTTCGTTACCTATCACCTTCCAGAGGCCTCTCCACCTAATACCACTACATTGGCATTAGGGTTTCAACATATAAATTTTGGGGGGGCACAATGATTCAATCAATCGCACCATCTTATGAGTTTTTGGAGATAATTACATGAAATGAATTTAGACAATACGTATAAAGTGCAATACTGTATTTCTATCAATGGTAGCTGCTATTTTTGGAGGTGGTCCCTCCCAGTGGTTATAAGAATGGACATGCAAGCAGCTGCGTGACATTGGGAAAGCCACCAGTCTTCTGCGAGCCTCAATTTCCTGATCTTAATAAAGAGAACTCAGCATACCTGCACCCTGAAGTTATGATTCAATGAGGTTTTGTACGAAAAGCACTTCACAAATATTAAGCACTTGATAAATGTGCCATATTAGTATTTTAAAAACATTATGTATAGTAGTATGTAGATGCCCAAATTCTTTCATTTACAAAAAAAAGGCAAGAAAATCACTAATTCTTGCCCAAAGAGGGCTACAAGGCCCTCTGGGGTCCCTTTTATAAGGGCAATAATCCCATTGATTCCAACAATTCTGCTGACCAATTACCACTATCACTTGATTTGAGCCTGTTTCTGGCATAAATGTTCTTACTTCACAATCTTCTTGGACATAAAACTCTCTGTGGTCGGGGCTCCGGGCCTTCTTGGTGTTTTCTGATGAGGATGAACTTCGTGCTGAGAATTTGGCAGCTCTGCTGGCCTTTGATCCACTTGGTACGCTTGTGCAGCAGTCAGAAATTTCTGACTCGGCTCAGGGAGCTGCTGCCAGAGCGTGTCAGTGCCAGCCTGCTTAGGCAAAATTATGGGGAACATTTTGTCTCATCTACTTAAATCCTTTCCTGGGAATCCAATGAACAAACTGACCCTAGGAAATCAAGCAGGTTACTCTTGCCAAAGATCCTCTTGTGGGTATCCCAGATAAGTATAAAGGAAATAGAAGATATTAGACACAGGCCAAAAGGAAAAAAATCAAGAAATATATCAAGGAATGGTTGTCTGTATTTCAAACTCGAATCTTGGTTCCCCAAATATCAAAGTCTTTAATAAAGACACAAAAGGACAAGAAAGTATACATTTGGAAGACTACTAAGTGCTTTATTATTTAATTGCTTTGACACGACTCTGTGAGGTGGTTTTACTTGTTCCCCTTTTATAGATGGGGAAACTGAGGTCCAGAGAGGTTAAGCAATGGTCCAATGTCACACAGGATACATGGATCTTAAATTGAAACCACATTTGACTAGCTATTTCTAGGACAAGTTAGTTCTAAATTGTTAGCTTCAGAGTCCCTTCCAAATGTGGTCTAGAGAGGTTCACAGGTTTCCCAGAGAGAGAAAATAGTGAGCTGAAGATCTCACAGCTGGTAAGTGGGAAATATTGGCTCCAAAGCCTCAGCTCTGTTCCTGATTCCCTGCAGCCTCCCAAATCAGGCAATGCTGGGTCCAAACGTTGTCTCCTTCAGGTTTCCCCAATCACCCAGAATTTTAGAGACTCATTCAGGAATCTCCCCAACCCACTTTAGAACAAAACAGTAAGTGCAAAGCCTGGCCAGTTTCAGCTTCTGAATTAAGTGCCCTGGTGGAAGCTTGCATTGTAATCTCTCACGTGGGGACCATGTCCTCCTGACGTTCCTACGCTGCCAAGCGGATTCACATTTTGTACAAATCTGCCGGCCAAGGATCACTTTAGTTTTTCATCTGCCTTTTGCAGGCAACTTTCCATGCTCCTGCTCTGACTGAAACAAAATAGGTCACCCGTCCTGCCCAGGCAAGCCGCTGCAAGTGAGCAACCCCAGAGCCCGGGCCAGGGGAGAGTGGTGAGGTCAGCTCATCTGGTTTTGGCCCTCAGATCTCTTTACAGAGGGGGGAAAGGGGGGCTCTTTAAGAGGCCTTCTTAAAGACAGATCCTGGCTGTCCCATGCTCAGGTCCTTCAGCATCCAGCCGGCAGAGGCTCCGAGGACTTTCTTGGAGGGACACAGCGTGACACTGTGTATTTTGTATTTCATTAATGATTATGAATTATGACGTGTCCGCTCATATGAGGCAGACTCTCCCAAATTCACCCTCTTTTTCACACTGACTAGTGTCCTCACACTCTGCCATGATAACAAAGAATCCCATCTCTCTACTTCTCCATCCCCACCTCAGACCTGTGTCGCCTGCTTTCCATGATGGTAGTTAATCTGACAGACTAATACAGAGAAATGGATTCCTGGAATTGACTGGCATAATGATTACTCCTGCCAGGTAACATACATTCGTTTTAAGAAAAATCTTTTAAAAGCACACCATCTTCATGCAGAAGGAATCGCTTTCACACGGGACATTTCAAGCAATATATTATGGATGGTTTTAATTTGATGAACTTTCTGTGTCCTCTGGAATCTCATTGCCCAAGTGAAGGGCAGCACTACCATTTTGGCAGAAGCCAGCAACGTGTCATCTTGCATGACATTATTTCAGTTGTTCATGGATGATTTCATCATAAAATAAAGAAAACCAAATAAGTATTTGCACTAAGAAACTCACTTGTGAAATATTTATATAAGGTAATGTTGAAAGAGGCTGATAGGCTTCAAAGTATTTCCTCTCTGGTTTCGTGAAAATGTTACTTTACCCACGTGACAGAGACTGAAGCTGCCTAAGCAATGTCCACTCCCCTTGTATTTTTTAGTAATTGAACCAACATCTTGGTTGAGTTGTAATCCCAACCAATGTTTTGGTTAAGATGCCTAACTAAATAAAACACTGTATTTCCCAGGCTCCAAGCACCTAGCCAGTCATGCGTAATCAGTAGTGTGTTTGTTCTAGGAAGGTTCTACAAGTAGAGCTGACTCAACTGAGAGGTGTTTGCCTTTTGCTTTTCCTTCTTCCTCCTGCCTGGAAAGCAGACATAAAGGCTGTAGCTTCAGCAGCCATTTTGGAACATGAAGCAACACAGAGAATTGAAATCACACGATAGTACTGTAGAACATAAAGATATAAAGATCTTGGTAAGTAGGGCATCGTGCCCTCAGTATTGGACTGCCTACGTCCACGATTCTTTCATGTAAAGAAGATGGAAATTCTACCTCATTTCAACTGCTTTAATTTTTATGCTGTATGTATATTTGTTCTGTGTAGCTGAATCTCACTGTAACTAACACATCCTTCAAGTTCATTGTTAAACTCTACAAACTGTATTATTCCAATAAGGTTTATGAATGGAGCCGACCTGCCACCTTGAGTTCATTCACAGCTGCCTGGTCTGGCGTGAGCAGAAACAGAATTCCTGGACATTTTGTGTCCTGGCTCCTGGTCTCTTGTTTTGAACAAAGATACTTAATTTTCTTTATTACATTACTATTGCTATTCATGGATTGTCCGACATATTTTTAAGGAAGTCATTGTTTGGAGAATGTAACTTTCACTTTAAGTGGAAACTTCTGCCGCTGCCTCCTCTGAGTGCGAGTGAAATTATGCCGAGTGTAATTTACTGTGATTCTTCTTCCCTTTTTCTAAACCATATCTGTGTTGGAAAATTTAGCACCTGTAAAACGTTTGTTGCTCTCACTTGTCCTAATCAGGAATTCAATAAAGAAGACATTCTGAAACCTTGGAAATACGGAGAGTTTCTGAACTTAAAACTGATCTGTTAAACCAGTTAGTTAAGCAAGGCCGGATGAGCCCCGAGGAAAGATCACGAAAGCTAAATTAAACTGAACACAAAAAGCGATTTGCCAGCGGTGAACCTAATTCACAATTTGCCTCCCCCGGAGAAGACTATTCTGCCTTGGCCACGTGCCAGCGAGAGCTCCGCGGGATCATCTATAGGATTGCATAATCCCTCTTAGGACAGTCATGAAAGGAAAAATAACATTTGTTCTGCCAAAGTGTGTGTACTTGCTGACGTTTGCTGAAATACAGATATCATCTGAGCGAAAAGCGAACAGGATGTTATCCTTAAGGTGCTTTGAAGAGCCAGTATGTTACCCATCTTTTCCGCCCGTACATAAGGCAGCTTGAATTTCTGGTAATTGCAAGGGCTTGACTCTCGCTGCTATTTCCAATAGATCCCTCATGGCTTTTGGACTTTGTGAAGATCATCCCATGATATACGCAACCTGGTGAGAAAATTGCCTATGCGATTTTCAGTAATGTTTGTCTGTCTTCCCACTCCTCATTGGAATGGTGATTTAAGGGAGACAGTCTGGGATTGCTGGTGGGGAGAGGAGTCAGCACGCTTTAAATCAAGTGTGCCTGTCATATGAATTGCCTGATTCTAGAATGAACAAAGGAAATGTACCAGGAAAGGATGGGGAAAAAGATGCTGTGTATTATATTCTCTGGTGGAGCAAACGGCGGAAGATTTTTAAATGACAGAGATTATTACCGACTCATATCGGATGCTTTCGTGGCAGAAGGCTCTGGGCATGGCTTTGTGTGGAGGAAGAAATGCAAGAAACTTGACGACAAATGGCAAATCTGGACGGTCCTGCCTCGATGATGAGCTTCCTCTATTTCAGTTATTTCTGGGCATTTCATTGTTGAAAGATTTAGATCCAAAGTAGGCTTGGAGAGATGAAAAGGAAATGGTTCCAGGCTACGAATAGAGTAGACATTGAGTATAATCAAGGTTAAACATTGACGAGTGGTACTAAGCATATGGTAAAAGCATCTTAGGATGAAGCATGAACAATTCAGAAACAGGAAATATGAGCAGTTATGGGCAAATCGTTCAGTGACATAGTGAATGAGGACTTGGCCAACAGTCATCAAAATATTAGAGGATCAAAAAATAATCCTAAATCCAAAGGAATTAGGGGATGTGTTTCACTAATATCTATCCCCATATACGAGGGCTATTCAGAAAGTATCCAGCCATGTAATATGAAAAATGTATTAACAATGGTTGGAGACTTTCCGGACAGCCCCTGTATTTTAAGGGATGATACGTTCCATATATATGTGGAAACTTACGGTGGAGAATACAACTGCAGATTTCATATAAAGATAGATTAGATAGCTTCAAATCCATTTAAAAATTATTTTATTCATTAGTAAATAAAAGAACCCGGTTTAGACTGCTTACTTGCTGTATGGCAAGGAAAATGCTAGCCCTCATATGGCAACTAGTGTTTACAGATCATTTATAACTGGGGGTGGGGTCAGTTGGAGGGTAAGAAATAGTAAATGAAAATATGGTATTAGAAAGGGCCCTTGCTATCACAACGATGCCAAGTCTTAGAGTTAAACCGAAATGTTGCAGTCCCTCAGCTGGTTTGGGGTGGGTGGACTGATTGGTTAGTGGAGTTAAAGTTATAGGTGTCATCAAATCGAATCTAATTTAATTCAGATCAATGAATACATAGAAGGAGTCCACTCTGTGCCAGGTACTGTGCTAGTTTCCCTGAAGCCAGTGATAAATGTTAGAGCACCTGTGTCTAAAAAACTTACAGTCCACTGAACACGGGAGGACACGGAAGATACTAGTAAACAGTGACTCCACAGTATGTATGTAGCGAGACGTGTTTCCAGAATATGTACAAGGTACAAAAATAACATTATAAGGGAACAAGCAATACTGTCTTGTGGGTGTAACTTTTTCTCAGGTTGGGGGATGGGGGAAATAGAAAGTTTTAGGGAAGAATTTCTATGTGAGCTTTTTAAAGATGAGCAAGTCAGAGACATTCAAGGATGGAGAACAGGAAAGTAACTTGGGGGCCTTGATCTAAACATTTGCTTTTTTGAAGGATGGGAGAAATACAGCCAGATCATCCATTGGTATGTCTTCCGTGTCCAGTATTAAAAATCTAGAATTTCATGGCTCTGATTTAAATTTCAGCTTTGCATATTCATCTTGTTCATTTTTACCATTTTTGATAGAATTGAACTAAAAAATTCATCTCATGCTTAAAATGTGCAAGGACTTTTGAGGTCATCTTTGATTTCCCTGTATTTATTCACTCATTTCAACAAACAGTTACTGAGAATCTACTAGATGCCAGGCTGCCAGGCACTGTCTCAGGCATCCAGAATACATCAACAAATAAAGAGTCCTTGCCCTCACAGACCTTATGCTCTGAGAGAAACAGGTAATAACTATTAATAATACACATCATGAATAGATACATGTTATAATTTGTCAAAGGGCAATACAAGTGAAGGGAAAAAAACCTTAGCAAGTTAGGCGTGGCTGGGTATATGTCCTACTCTGCTTCTGGCAGCCTTAGTTTACTCCTGTTGCCCTGGTATAATTGTTAACAGCATGCTCCTAAACTCTAAAACATGTCCTACATTGGTTTAGATGCCACACAAATTGATAACCGTAATTAATAGAAATCATGAAGGTACGTGGGCATGTGCAGGGCCACGTTGCAATATCAAACATGTTAATCCAGCTAAGCCTCATCGAGAAGGGACTTCTGAGCAAAGACCTTAAGGAAATGAGAGAGTGAGCCACCCAGGTACCTCGGTGAGGATTGTTCCAGGCAGAGAAACAATCAGTGCAAGGCCGAAAGGTTCCCAAGGGATTCGAGGGAGCTAATGCAGTGGAAATGGAATGAATGAGGGGCGATCGGTAGAGGTCAGGGCAGGAAGGAGCAGCATGTTGAGAAGGCAGGGCCATGGGCCATCGGGAGGGAGCTGAGTATTCCTTTGAGTCCAGTGAGAAGCCATCGGGAGGGGCATTCCTATATGGGAATGCCATAATCTGACCTATGTTTCAAAATCATTACTTTGTGAAGTCTGTTCTTTGTGCAGAATATACTCCAGGGGTGAAAGTCAAGGCAGATTGTCAAAGTAGGAGGCTCCCGCAGTGACCTAAGTGAGAGGTGGGCATGGCATAGCGCAGGGTGGTGGCATGGAGGAGGTAAGATGCGGTCAGATTCTGGAGATGTTACCAACAGGGGATTTCTTATTGGAAGGAGACAAGGAGATAGGTCCCTAGATCTTGCAGCACTAACAAAGAATTCCTTCCTGGACTAGTTCAATGACTCGGTGTTTGGTCCTAAATGATGCTTCGAAAAAGAAAGCACTTTGCTTCAGAGCCTTGCCTTCCCTTTCAAAGCATCCGCAAAACAGTGAATCCCACTGAAGTTTAGTTGTGCACATAGCTGCTTCTGTCTGCTAAATAGTAAGGGTGGTTCCAATGCGGATAGTTTTGATTAATTGCAACATGGTGTACGTGAGAAAGAGAATTTTGTCACACGTTGGAGCCTTCTAACCAGTGGAGTTCCATACAGTATCACAGAGGAAATGAATGTAAATTTACATTTCGAAATGGTAGACAGTGTGGATGGTGAGATGTCCAAGTAGTGATGAGTTATTGGGAGTGCTATTGGACAGTCCACAGCTGTGCCTGTGCCACTAACTGTGTGACTGTCGTCACATCCCTTAACTCTCTGAGGCTAATACCCTTAGTTGTAAATGGAGCATTTTACTGTGATTACTGTTCTCTTTTTGTGTTTGATGTGTTTTTAACTCTGACATTCTGACTCTGAATAGGGAAGGGAACAAGGCTGTAAACATTTAGGATCCTGTGCTCTTATAACACTGTAAATAACATTGTTATGGTTATGTCAGTGCTCTTGTCTGCATATTCTTGCACCTTGAGTTCTAGGACCGCTATCTTTTCTAACAATACACTATTTCCATGGGCCATGATCCAGAGAGGCCCTGACCATGTTGATTAGGAACACAGGCATGTTTTTAAATTGGATAAGAGTGTCTACATCCTAGGAATATTGTGTCATTGTATAGAAAATAAGAGTGATAATAACAATTACTATAGCCAATATTGATTGAAAATCTGAGTAAGGCACTACATTCAATGTTTTCCATCAGCAGTCCCCAGCCTTTTTCACACCAGGGACAGGTTTCATGAAAGAATTTTTCCACCGACATGGGCGGGGGTGAGGGGGTATAGCAAGTCATGGGGAGTGACTGTAACTACAGATGAAGGTTTGCTCACCTCCCCTGCTGTGTGACCTGGTTCCTAATGGGCCACATAGGAACCTGTACTGGTCCACGGCCCGGAGATTGGGGACATTTTACATGAAATCTTTTATTCTATTCTAAACATGAAACAAACAAGACTATGGGGTAGCTACTCTTCATGCCCATTTTGGAGAAGGGGAAGCAGAGCCTGAGAGAACTGAATAACTTACCTAAATTTAAGAAAACTTGAAAATGGCAATGTGAGGATTTGAACCCAGACGGCTGGTCTCTAGACCCTGCACCATCTTAACCACCATACTTCACTACTTCCTCTCAATGCAAAGAGAGGGTTAGCACAGCATCTGATGATGGTGAGAACTCAACAAATGGGAGCTATCGTGATGCTGGTTATTATAGTAGAGGGAATTCAATACCTGCTGGGGAACTCACGAGTCTGTGAGTCATCTACACCGAGGCATTGAGGTGATAATTGAAATCAGGAAGAAATGAGCTCATCCAGGCGGAGAGGGCAGAGAAAGGCTGAGAACTGAAATTTGGAAAACGGATTACCATCTGCCCTAATGCACGCTTGGATGGTATTTGACCTTGAAGTGACTGTTCTTATAACCTGCAGCAGAAACAAACGTTTCTTTCCAGGACCGGTTGAGTGACTTTCAGGTTTGGGTTCTAACTCATTAAAACCGTTTCTCCCACTTTGCTTCAAAGTCAGGTCTTCCCTTTCAAAACATTTGCAAAACAGTAAATCCTACCTCCAAAGAGTCCATTGAAGTTTAGTTGCAAACATAACCACTTCTGTCTGGTAAAGATTAACGACGTTTCCGATATGGATAGTTCTGATTAATTGCTGTTGAAACTCCTGAGCTGAATGTCAAAGCTGGAAAATGAACTTTTAAATGGACTCAGAAGACAAGAGGCTCATGTATCCTTGAACATAATACAATCAAAGAGATTGCAAAGGAAAACACAAGAGACAGTATTAAATTCATGGTGACATGAAAGGTCCTTGTTCTGTTTTTGAAAAACCACCAGGTCATTGTTCACTAAGAGACTTTCCTTTGATACTGACCTGCCTGATATGAAAAAAAAAAAATTGTCTTTCTAAAACATTATTCTTGACTTCACTCACTAAGCATCTCTTAGTCCTACAAAATTCTGGTTTGCAAGTCATGATGCTAAGTCATCTTAAAAAACCTAAAGAAAAAGAAAATCCAGTCAAGAAAATAGAAGTGCTTAATTGTCTATGATGTGGATTTGTAGATAGTTGGCAATGTTCTTTGGTGAATTGTTAGCCTTTTGAGGCTGGGGGTTTGTTTCTATTAGAGCTGTCCCAAAGGAAAGACAGGGCACAGGGCATTTCTGGACACCCCCACATGAGTTTTATTGGGTGTTAATATCATTTAAATAGCTGAGTGGCCTTGGACAAGTCACTTAATATTTCAGAGCTTTGTTTCACTCTTGCATAAAATGAGGATAACAACCCTTCTTGCTTATAACAAAGTTGTGTGCAAGTTGAAATGGGTAATAGATATGTAACTGCTTTGTAAACTACAAAGCATGGTGTATATGTAGGACACGATTAAATATGATTGTTGTTGTATAGCTACTGCCTTCCTCCTCATCCAATTTCATTGGCTTATGATGCCGTGGGTAGGAATTACATGCAAAACATGGGGCAGAGAATTGCAGAGGTGTTTGATGTCTTGACTCTAGAAATCTGTTTTAAGCCCATGATCGTAGATTACTAAAAGTGATGCATCTATCTTCTGCACTTTCAATAAATGTTGGCTATAATTTTTTTCTTTATGTTATAATGCATGTTTCGAAGCTAGTTCATCAACTATGTGGAATATAAGATTTCAGGTGAGAACTTCTCTGGTCTCACCCAGCCATGATAAATCATAGCCCAGTAGCAACAGCTCTTGTAAAAATAGGAAGATATGTCTATTTCATGTACACATGGCTTAAAACTGATAAATAAATGGATATTTTAAAATAATGTTGATTGATAAACATATTTGGCTCAAAAATATCTCTTAGGGAAAATATATACACAGAAAATTATATATATATATATATATACACACACACACATATACACACATCTTGAGTTTAAAAATGAGGAAGAAAATATGATATAAAAGATTAAACCAAATCTAAAAGGACAAAGAGGAAACAGTGTCAAAGTAATCTCAGTCTTAGAGAAGAATCTGATTGAGATAATTTCCAAATAATGGTTAGATGACAAGAATAAAATGGTTAGGAAATCCCACATATGTGGTAGATTATAGTACTTGTTCAAAATAGTCACTGCTCCTCCCTTCCAGACCCATTCCTCAGCGTCCCATGCCATGTTGCCATCCGCCATCTTTTACCTGTTACCTGGGCACCAGACCCTGCTTGCTGCTCTGCTTGTATTAGAGCTCCTCAGTTCTTGCTTTTTGGAGTAGAAAAGTTTAGTTCTCTTTCTCTCACGCTCCTACCTTTCAAAGCAGCCATGTCCTACTCTTACTAATACATTCATTCACTCCAGAAATATTTGAGTCCCTTCTAAGAACCTGGCACTGTGGAAAAGTGTCCAAAACTCTTCTTGGTCTTTACCCTGATGGAGTTTATAGTTTTATTAGGGAAACAAATGTTAAAGAGACAATCATACTAAGAAATACCAACTGGAACTATATGAGTATGGGATAGAATGGGGAAAAAAGGTGGAAATTTTTCTTTGGGTGGGGGGCGGTGGATGGCGGGGAGAGATGGAATGGCCTTCTGGAGGAAGTGACGATCATGCGGAGTTTGAGATCTGCAGAGTAAGAGAGAGGAGCAGTGAGCTGGCTCCTGAGCTAACTGACACTCGCTGAGTAGGCACAAGAGGCTGTAGATAGAGATGAACAAATTTAAATTTCCCTCTTTATATACATATATAAAATATCCAAAACATAAAACTATTGTCTAAGACAAGCCAGCCTTATTTTGGACTCCACACTATAGCGAGGTTCTCCTGGATTAATGATGATCACTATTTCTGGTTTTATTGTTCCCCTGTGGGAGTTAAAGACAGTGAGGAGACACAGACCCTCATAAACGAACGAAGCAATTTAGCTCTATAGCCTGGGGATGTTATTGTGAAAATGCACTTAAAAAAAATTTAAGAGCAATTTTCTTCCAAATTCCATGGTATGATTATTCTCCCATCTCCCCACCCCTCATACCAATTAACCCTCTGAAACAACTTAGTTCCTCTGGCCTTAAAATAAATCGAGGTAATTGTTTGAACAAAGGGAGTTGAAAATCTCTAAAATAATCTATTATTATAGAAATAGGCCAAAATAATCTATTTGTTAAAGAATATATTGGCCTATCTTTAACATTATTTTTAAAATGATAATGTTACATATGGGCTAGAGAAAGAGAGTCAATAAAAATTGTTAAAAGTTTAGGAATTGCCAATGCATTTGGGGTTTCTGGGTAACAGGAAAATAGAGGAAATGAGTTGACCATTTGTGATGATGTTAGGAAGCAATGAAAATAAAATTAGGTTGAAAAGTCAAAAACTAAAAAATCTGAATAGTTTATAATGTTTATGAATAAAATACTTCATTATAAAAAAATTACATGGATCAGAGAGGAATTTGTAGGAGGTACTCCATTATATCTTATCTTATTCTTTAATGAAGAAATAAAATAACTTGACAAGGTTTATTAGCAGATACACTGGTATTCTTTATAATTTTATTTATCTTTACTAATACATTTGAAATATCTCACAATATCATTTAAGAATAAGCAAGAACCCTTAGTACTTGGAGGAAGTTCAACATGCAGTGGGTTTTAGGATTTTTAAAAAATAACTCTATGGTGGAAGGGAACGATATGATTTAGGACATATCTAGTTATTGTCAATGCCATTCGAAGCTCAGAGAAGTGCCTGTTCAGTGAAGCTATCCATACAGCTGGATTTGGCTGCAAAAATGGGAAACAGTATTTCCATTTCCACTTGATTCAAAAAGTCAGCGGAACATGTAAAATACTCAGCTGACAAGGGGGAAAAAAACACCCAAAAGTAGCCCCTTAAATACTTAGGGTTTTATTTATTTATTTATATTACTCCTGATTTGAGTTGCTTTATCCTTTGGGTCTTTGTTCTGAAAGGACATCCCTTCTCCCAATACACCAGTGACATTTCTGCAAAGCTTATCAGCCAATGCCCTCTTTACTCAGAAAGTTTTAGGTATTACAAGAAAAGAAGGCTATTTGCTGCGTGTCATAAAACCTAGTCTCAGCTGTGCTGTTTCCAGATGCCTTCGTGGGTTTGTTCAGCCTGGTGGACGGCACTCCCTGACATCTGTAGACTGCAGTGATTACTTGAAGTTATGGTCAAAGCCAAAACCCACATTAAAAAAAAATGAGTAACTTGTATTCATGAAAGTGTTTTTTACTTCTTGCACAAATGGCCAACAAGCTGTTATGTTAAAGGCTGATGTGCACAAACTCATCAAGGAGAAAAGGTCATTTAAAAAAAAAAGCCACCAGCTGGGAAATAAAAAGTTTGATAAGTACGAGGGAGGAACAAGAATCGAAGTACTCTATCAATCAAGTAGCTTTTGAATTAAAATTCCATGCTAATGATTTCTACAATGCCCTTTTTATTAATAAGGCTTCCAAAATTTAAATTATTACTTCTCTAAGTTTTAAGTGAAAAGGTAGCTGAAGTACCTATTTAAAATGGGTCAGAGAGAAGTTCTATCAGTCATTTTTGTAATTACTCAGTGATTGAGATAAGATAAAGATTTTAATGATTTAAACAAGAAAACTGGATCAGATTATGCTATACTTATCACCTCTCAGCAAAACCTGACTAGAGACACTCACAACTTCTTTCTTCATCTTTTTTCTCTGCCTGGGAAGAAAAGTCCTACAGTAAAAATTTATGGGTAAAGACATACAGCCACAACATAAGCAGATGGTGTGATAGTTTGACCCTAACTTTCACTTTACATCAAGTTTATATCACTTGAATTCCAAAAAATAGTAAATTGCATTTTTTAAAAGTTTTGCTCTTTACATTGTCACTCACACCTCTGAATACTGTCATTTTCTTGTGACACAATGGTAAGTATGTATTATTTCCCTCTTAACTTGGGATTGAAATGGATGGAATACTTTGCTATAATGTAAAAGTCAATAAAAAAATCTTAGCTGGAGTCCTTTAGCTAAGGGCCTTGTCCTCGCTGGGCAAGCTGAGCTCTTCTTCCCATTAACAAATAATGAGTTGGACAATAAACATGGGGAGAAGCAGCCATTGGACGTATCAAACCAAAGGTAGATTACACCAAAAGCAACAATGAGCCCGTTAAATGGTACTTTTAATTGATGAGACCACATGGGGCAAAGATGGGGGGAAAGGACCTCTCTCAATCACCTCTAAAGGATACAAGATTATCAATAAACAATTTGGCACAGGCGCTTAAAAGGAACCTGTATAAATGAAGGGTCTTGAAGGTTAATCTTCATTAGCTTCATAGTATAGCCACTTCTGATCAAAAGCCTTAAAATGTGAATACCTAAATTCTCAATTGTATTCAGAATAACTGTTTTCTAAATATGCAAAGCTATAGATTCAAAGAGAACTTTTACGGCACTGATTATGATATGAATGATTTGGGTGATTTGAACATCAATGGATAGAAAATGAATTAAATTATTTCACAGCCACTTAATAGATTATATAGTTATAAAAATAATGCATATCTATATTTTAATGAGGTCCATGATGAAATATTAACTATGATATAAAATATAAAGTATACGTAAAATGGGATTCGATTTTTATAAATATTTACCCTTTGTGCAAAAGGATGGGAAAATGATTTTAACTTAAATAGTTCAGTGGAGAAACAGTTCAAGTAACTAGAGCAAAATCTGTGTAGAATTAGATATCCACATGGGATAAGGTGAATCTTGACCAGTATTTCACATGAAAACATAGACACACACGTGCACACATATACTTTCAATTCATTCTAGCTTAATTATGGACCTGAATGTAAAAGATAAAACTTTTAGAAAAAATAAAACAGTACCTTTTTTACTATGGTAGGTAAAGAGTTCTTAAACATAATGTAAAAAAAGTGCTGTTATAAAAAAGGTCATTTGGATTACATTTAAAGAACTTCTATTTATCAAAAAATACCATTTAAAGGTTAAAAAAGTGGACAAAGATATTTAAAAAACATAAATAAGGGAAGGATTTAGGAACCAGAACACAGAAGAACCTCAATAAATCACTAAGGGAAAATGGACAAAACACTTGAACTGGCAGTTGACAAAAAAGTGTTACCTGAAGGGTAACACTTCAGGTAACCCTGAAGCCCCTGCATATTCTCATTTCTGGAGCCCTGACATCATCTTGCCACACCCACACAAAAGGCTGTAGGGCCATAATCCCCGATGGACCCAGCAGTGCAGCCACAGACCCAGCAGCAGTGCCCATGTAGCACACGGCACCCAGAGAACAGGCAGTCCAACGCAGCTGAGAGAGAACCCCAATCAGAGACGGAGCCAACGTGTACGCTCCCCAGAGTTGACAGCCTGGGGCTTGTCTCTAATGGCAACTCCACATACTCCAGATGCAGAGCCACCAAGCACCCACATGCCATCCCCAAGGTTGGCCTGGAGACTGCCAAAAGTGATCCTGCCCACTTCAGTGGCCGAGCTGCTAAGTGCTTCTGTGCCTTCCAAGGACTTGCCTGGGACCACTTAAAAAACTGAAAATAAAACTACCGTATGATTTAGCAATTCAACTACGGGGTATTTATCCAATGGAAAGGAAATCAGCATATAGAAGAGATATGTTTACCCCTATGTTTATTGCAGCACTATTCACAAGATAGAATTCCCAAAATGGAATCAACCTAGGTGTCCAAAAATAGATGAATGGATAAGAAAATGTGGTATATGTACAAAATGGAATACTATTCAGCCATAAAAAAGAATAAAATCCTGTCATTTGTGGCAACATGGATGGAACTGGAAGACATTATGTTAAATAAGCCAGAAACAAAAGATAAATATCATATGGTCTCATCTATATATGGGAGCTAAGAAAAGTTGATGTCACAGAAGTAGAAAGCAGGCCAGAGGACACTAGAGGCTGGAAGGGTAGGGGAAAGGGAGGGATAAAAAGTGATTTGTTAAAGGATACAAAATTACAGATAAATAGGAGGAGTAAATTCTGGTGTTCTATAGCAATGTGGAGTAACTATAGTTAATAATTTATTGTATTAACATATTTTCAAATAGCGAGAAGAGAGGATTTGGAATGTTCCCAACACAAAGAAATGATAAATGTTTGATTTGAAGCTTATGCTAATTACCTTGATTTGATCATTTTACAATGTATACATGTATGAAAATATCACTTTGTATCCAATAAGTTTGTACAATTACAAATTGTTAATTTTGACAATTTAAATTTGTTAATTAAAAAATAAAGATAAAAGTTTTCCAGCTACAACAATCATCAAGGAAGTACCACTGAACCCTCAAGAGATATTATTTCACACTGCCAGAGAGGCTAAACTGAAAACATGGATAATGCCAAGTATTGGTAAGAACATGGAAATACTGGAAGTTCCATGTACTGCTGGTAAAAGTACAAATAAGTAAAACCACTTTGAAAACTCCTTTATAATATTAATGTTTACTGAAGCAAACATGTTTACCCCATGACCTAGTGAGTTCATTCCTGAGTACACAACCGAAATAAATGCCCAAGCTTTCACAGCAATAGGCATATACTATTCATAACATTACTATTCATAATAGCCCCAAACTAGAAGCAATTCAAATGTCTATTCGTAGTAAAATGGATGCAAAGTGTTGCAGCTGTACAGTGGATTTCTAGAAAGCATTGAGAACAAATGCGATAACATGGGAAAATCAAACAAACATAATATTAAGCAAAAGAAGCCAGACACAAAAGAACCAAAATCGTATGAGTCTATTGCAGAAACAGGTGAAGCGAATCTCTGGTATCGGAAGTCTCCGGTTACCTGTTGGGGGATAGTAGCTCCTTGAGAAAGCTTGAGTGAGCCTTCTGGGATGCTAGTATTGTCTTATTTACAGTCTGAGTGCTGATTACACGGACATATCTCTTTAGTTAAAAAAAATGAGCCCTATACTTATTCTTTTTGCACTTTTCTGGTATGTACTCTATATCCTTATAAAGAGTTTGTTTTTAAAAGTATGTAAGGCATTGAAATGCTACGATGTAATACTGCTTCCACAAACTAATGTAAGGTATTGTTAGTCCTGAAATAGTAGGTGATACAGCTTACATGTTAAAATAAATTAATTCAAAGATAGCAAATGCAGCTCTTAAGAAAGCAGGAGAAATGTTTCTAACTATTCTAAATTCTTCCCTGCGAGTAGTTTGCCTACAATGAGGTCTAATATCTGTTCTCATTCTTGCCTTTTGTCAATTAGAAGCTCATCTGAATGTTTTTCTGCTTCCCACCCTATTTTCTTTTCCATGGTTCTTTTTCTTTTCAAAGAAATATTTAAAATGACTTCAAAAATCGGGGAATATTAGAGGATAAAAAATATCGTGCAAATTGAAAGAGACGAATGGATCTCACCTCATCCTCAATTTCTTATATTTCTAGATTTCTTTGCAGTTTTTAAGGGTGATGTCCTGTATCCCACAGGCAGTGCCTGAAACCAATACTATAACTGAATGATCAGCTGCATTTCTTATTGGATTGTGCCGATACACCAGCAGGCACGAGAGTCGTCATTATAGTCCATCTCATCGGGGGTCTGAGCGTGGAGGAGTCTGAGAATGTACTTATGCAGCAGATAGATAATAACATCCAGGGAACAGGGCCAATGACATAAGAACAGAAGTACAGACAGGGATCTGTGGTTTGCCAAAATGAATAATATTGTATTTCCAAAAATGGCCAGTCAAATTTAGCTGTGTGGAGAAATTGACGCTGCTGATGCATACACATTTCAGGACATCTCTTCCTTCCAGAACATCTTCGGAGATGAGCAATCAGGAAAGAGGCTGGCCATTCAAGCTAGCATTGTGTGCATGTGTACGGGTGGGGGGTGGGGGCTAAGTCAATTAGGAATATCTAGTTGGGTTAATGGCCCATAAGAAACAAATCAGTATTTCAGGAGACTGCTGGTCTAGAAAACATTTTAAAGCAAAGAATTCCTTTTTGAAATTATGATATTAGAGGGGGGAAAAAAGAGATAAATCTTCAAGTAAACACAAACTCATGTTACAAGTTGTTTTTTCAAGAGTCATTATTTCCCTTAGCCAGTATGTCATGTCCCTCTGATAGAAAGGACTGCAATATTGCAGGGATTTCTGCAGAAACTTCAAAGACCAGGTATAAGGCCAGGCCATGAGGGGAATTATAACAGCGATTTTTGAAAGCATCTACTGTGGTCCAGGTTCCTTACATATAGATTTCATTTAATTCTCAATCATCCCTGACACTAATGATAGTAGCAGCTTTCAAAAAAAAATTGCTCCCCATTATTGAGTGTTTGACAAGCCACGCACTACACCAAGGATATAATTTCAAACACTCTCAAGGCATGATATCTATTTTCCAGAGGAGAATATATTGGAATCCCATCATTAATGTATTTAATTGATGTGAATTAAACTACAGTCCTTTGGCAAAGTGATAGAGGGAGGAGGGAAATGATGTTCCAAATGTAGGTGACTTTGCTCTAAGTTCTACATAAAGATTTTGTGTCCAGGAGTTGGTGTGAAGACAGGGATGCAGACCTGCCATTTTTCCCCTCAGTCTGTGTCTTTTCCTCTCACTGGGTGAGAATCACATGGAGGTGATGACAAATCAAGTGATTAAACACGTATTTTGTTTCCCCAACGTTGTCCCTAAAAGCAAAAATTTTCATTTACAACAGAAGAAACAAATCTCTCAATGCTAGGAGAGATTTGAAATTACTTTTGTTTTCAAGGATAATTTTAAATTCCATTGATTTTTGCTTTATGTTTTTACTCTAAAACTTACCCTTCACTTCCTGCCCCCACTCACCGCTGTTCTCGTAACATGAAGTTGATACCCCACTCACTGTACTGAGTTTCAGAGGGAATAAAAGTCAAGAATTTTATATCCTGCAAAACTAAGCTTCATAAATGAAATGAAGCCTTTCCCAGAAAAGCAAACACTAAAGAAATTTGTCACCACTAGACCTACCCTACAAGAAATGCTCAAAAGTTCTCTAAATAATGAAAAGAAGGGTCAGTATAAAAACATCTGCAAGTAAAATCTCACAGCTCTTAGAAAATTTAACACAAGAGAAAATAAAAAGAACTAGGTAATACTTAACAGGGTGGCTGAAACAGTATCTCACATATCAACATTAACATTGAATGTAAATGTTCTAATTGCCCCACTTAAAACATATAGATTGGCAGAATGAATTAAAAAACACAACCAAAATATCTGTTGTCTCCAAGAAATCCAATTAACTTGTAAAGATTCTCATAGGTTCAACGTAAAAGGGTGGATAAAAGTATTACATGCAAATGGAAAGCAGAACAAGATTAGAAAGTGACTAAATGGTGGTGTTGAGGCCCTAACCAAAGTCCCCTGACTGCAAACCCAGTCCATTTCTCATATGAGGCCCTCCTTTGGTGGCACCATAGCTGTGGGCAACATGAAGGCTGTGGTTCTCCAACTTAGTGCCCACCCTGGGATCTTATTAAAGAGGCATATACCCAGGAACCAGAACTTCCTTTAGGAGACTCCAGAAGAAAATTTCTTAAGTTAAAAAACAAAAGTATCTCTTATGACCTAAGAAATGCAAAATTAGAATTTTCAATATGCTCTTTTAAACTATAATTGCTTTGCACCCTGTGAAGATTCTGATTTTTCTTCCTCTCATCCTGGGAGCTGTGTCTGGTTTGAGAATTTCTGCTCCAAAGCGTTTTTTTGCTAATAGACCTAAAACAAAATTTCTTCCTAATAATCTAGTGATACTTTAATTTTATGACTCTGCTGTTAAGGGAATGTTGCTAAGAAAAAAATTCCTTCTGAATTTGTTAAATCCTCCTTCATGAAAAAAGGTAGGGACATAGGCATTATGGCATTAATCAGAGGAATGTCCCCCTTTCACCTTTTATTTCCTATAGGAAATACCAAAAGGCATTTAAAGGTAGTGGCTAAATTGAGATTTGGAGTTAGGGCAGTGGGAGTTGGTGTCTCTTAACTGCCCTTTAGTAGGGGGGTGACCTGTGGCAAGTAATCTGACCTCTCTCCACCTCAGTCAGTTTCCTGGCCTGCAGAATAGGGATCTAAGACAACTCAACTAATTCACTGGCTCTGTGGATTGAATGAGATTATGTATACGGCTTGGCACACATGTACGGAGGACTCAATAAATCTTCGCTTTTATTTTTGTGACAGCATGGGTTCATTTCCTAGGGCTGCTGTAACAAGTTACCATGAACTGTGTGTGGCATACAACAACAGAAATTAACACTCTCAAAATCCTGTGGCCAGAGGTCCAGAATCAAGGGATTAGCAAGAGCGTATTCTCTATCTCTCTCTCTCCCCCTCCCTCCCTCTCCCTCTCCCTTTCCTTCTCCTTCTCCCTCTCAGAAAATCCTTCCTTGCCTCTTCCCACTTCTGGGGGCTTCAGGCTTGCCTTGGTGTTTGGCTGACCCAGTCCAATCTCTGCCTCTGTTTTAAAATGGCCCTCTGTTCCCGTTGTGTGTGTCTCCTCCTCCGTATCCCTTTTGTGAGGACGTTTGTCATTGGATTTAGAGCCTGCTGGGATAATCCAGGATGATCTCATCTTGACATCCTTAATTATGTTTACAAAGATCCTTTGTCCAAATAAGGTCCTATTCACAGGTGTGGGGGATTAGGATGTGGTCATATCTTTGTGGAGGCCATCATTCCACTTACCACACAGTAAATATTTGTGATAGTGTGTTTTTTTTTTAACACAAATTACTTTTATATACATTGTCTCATTTAAAATTTTAATTCTTACAGCATTCTTGGGAAGGAGGAATGTGAATACATAACCACCAGTGATCCAGGAATATGAAAACTACTGTGAGAGAGGTGAAAAGGAGAAAGGCAGCAAGAGACTGCTTCCTACACAGGGATGCAGAGAAAAGCTTCATGGAACAAGAGTTGAAACAGATCTTGAAGGATGGGTAGAATTTTGAACCCTAGATTTCTTTTGTATTTAACAGGGATCATAATTAACATTATAGGATTTCTCTGAGCATTAGGAGACAGAACCCATGTAAAGCACTAAATACCTAGCCTAGTGTGTAGTGTTTGATACCTGTTTGTCATAAGTACTATGAAATGTTGCTTTTGCAAGACCTGCCAAATGTATGATACAAATAACTAATAACATTCCTTGTCTTCTGCAGGATATTACATCCATTATACTTTGAAATGTTTCCCTCTCTTTCCTTTTTTAAACAGTGGTTATAACAAGTCCTTCGGCAAGTTGTCAATCATTTTGCAAGATTAAAAAAGATGGTGTTTATGCTAGAATATCCTGCCACCTGCAGGTAACCGAGGGCCGGTACAAGTCTCACAAAAACTAGCTACATCTGTTCATATTAATTAAGTAGCTTTTCTTGCAGGGGCCCTGCTTAGACTCTAGGAGGCTCAAAAGCTACTTGTTTTCTTGCTGTTGTAGGCGGTTGTTAGTCAAAAGCACTGCTTTAGATAAGACATTAAAAGACGTTTAATGCTTCCCTCCTATGCTCCTGATTTTTGAAGTTCAGAAAAAGCACACAAATTCAGCTTTTAGTAGATTGTTTAATCCTCTAAAGCAATAGTTTCCAAAGTGTTATTCCTGGATCAGCAGCAGTACCTGGGACCTTTTTAGAAATGCAAACACTTGGGCCCCACCCCCGAGCTCTGGGGGTGGGGTTCAGCAATCTGGGTTTTAATAGGCTTGCCAGGTAGTTCTGATGCATCCCAAACTTCGAGAATCCCTGACTTGGATATTGGAAGTTGCGCAGGGGGGGGTTCTATAAGTTGGGGAGATGGGGATGGGGTGAAGTCTGTGTGCTTATAGTAGTGGAGGGAGGAGAAGGAGCCAGAGAGAAAAGCCCCACCCAATTGCATGGCATCATAAATCGGCAAACAGAAAATAGTAATTTTTGTTAAAAAGAGATCTCATGCATTGGCAACATTATAACTCCAGTGTTTCTTTCCAGCTAGAGAATTATATTTTTTTTCTATCAGAACTTTAAGGAAATGTTGGCTCTGTTTTCTGCTTTCTCGCATGTCAAAGTCATTTGTGAGATTAAACTAAATCTCTTAAATAACTGAAAGTTTATTCACGTGCACAGCTAGGACCCAAACTGCAACTCTTTTAGAGTTAAAAAGGCACATTATTCCACCTTACTTAATTTAAAATGAGCAAAAATTAATAAAAGTAGGTCAATTTTATTATCAAATATCTTAACGCACACTAAGATGGGAGAATATTCTTATTTGCAAATGGGTATTTGAAATCGAGGCATGTCCTTCTTTAATTATGTCAAGATCTCAGGATTTTTTCCTAGCATAAAATAATACATTTGGGCTTTTAAATCTCTTTGGCTAAAACGCATCATGCGAGGGTAAAAATGTAGTGAGTATATGTGGCGAGCTAGCGAAAAACAGGAAGCTGCCCATGACAGGGAGAGAAAACTGAATATAGAACAAGAACATTTTTGCCACTTGGCAACAACTCCTGCGGGGTTAGGGGCGACAGAACTCAACCGAGTAACACTTACTTGGCTCCTTCTAAGAGGGCTGAGGACGAGGGTGAGGTCTGTGAAGTGAGGATCTCATCTTCACCCCAGCTTGCTGCTGGAGACTCCAGCACGCTGCTTAAGCTCCCTTAACCTCAGCTTCCTCATCTGCGAGACGCACATGGATAACAACACGTCCCACTGCATGAGGCCGTAGTGAGAGTTTAATGAGGCACCGGTTCTCAAACTTGCCTTCTCACATTGGAATCACCTGGAGATCTTTAGCAACTACTGCAATGAGGTGAAATCGCTTAGCATGATGCAAGCCTATCATAAGAATGTGATTGGTATTAGCAATTATTGCTGCACGCAAGGCATTATGCTAAATGGTGGTTGCCAGGCAGGGTGCACATTGCAGTCACTTGGGAAACACAGATCCCCAGGCCCCACCTAGGTGTTCTGATGTGCTTGATCTGGAGTGGGGACACCTGAGCATTCATTCCAACGCTCTAGGTGACTGATGTGAAAGCTAGGTGGAAAATAGAATTGCTGTGCTATTTATTGAAAGACGAATAAAATAAAGGGTCTTCCCCTTCAGGCGTCCACGATCTCATTAGGGAGACAGACAAAATCAAGGTGAATTATAACAAAGATGGCCTAAGACTTGAGCACTGAACTGTGGGCTGAATCTACGCTAAGTACTTTGCAGATAGAGATTGCATTGCTTTATGATAACACCATAAGATGGGCACTATTATCAATAGTGCCCATAAGATGGGCACTTATGGTGATAACACCATAAGATGGGCATTATTATCAATAGAAAAAAATCCTAATTTCTTCATCACTTTCTAAAAAGTCAAAGAGTTTCTTGTTTCGTGGAAATGAGACATAAGTTTGGGATTGTAAGCATGGATGCAGGATCACAGAGTAAACCTCTCTGCATAATCGAGGCTAGGACATCTAAAGTGGCTGATGAGACCAAGAGAGAAGAAATCAGAAATGAGGGCTTGGGGGGTAGAGAAAGAAGGCTTAGGCAGAGGGGCACCTTTGAAGTAGGTATGCATAAATGTTCAAGTAAAAGAGATGTTTAATAAACAGCATAAATTTATAAAATGCATGGTGGCACTGGATTTCTTATAGAAACCCATTTGTGAACTAGCTGATGAGGAGATTGAGCAGTCAACAAGCCTTACAGCTGGCACCTGGGTGAGGGAGCTGGGTTGTCACAGGTTAAATGCATTGTCCAATGTTACGAGCTAGGGATGGTGGCACTGACTCCCAGGTCTGAATGCCTGTCCTTTTCCCTCTGTCAGGTAGACTGTGGCTAGGGGTGTATTCAAGTGTTATGGATACACATCTTTTCCCTGCGGCAGTCAGGAAGGACGTGGAAAGGAAGACGTTTGAGAGGAGAGCATGATGGGTTTGGGCAAGATGGGTAGGAGAGGGCAGTCTGCTTTGAGATAGCCACTGAGCAAAGACTCAAGCTGAGGAAGTACCATATGAAGGCTGTGTTTTTGTTTAGGCCACATGAAGTAATTTTAGAGGGCTGAAAGCTAGAAAGAATATCAGAGGATGCTGTGAAGTCAGGGGGCAACGGGAGGCCTGGGTCAAATTTTAGACCTCTGCACTTTATTTTTTATTTCAGGATATTACAGGGGTACCAATGTTTAGGTTATATATATTGCCTTTATCCCACCCAAGTCAGAGCTGCAAGCCTGTCCATTCCCCAGACGGTGCGCACCGCACCCATCAGGTGTGTATACACCCATCCCCTCCTCCCCCTCCCATCTGCCCGACACCCAATGAATGCTATTACTATTTGTGCACTTAAGTGTTGATCAGTCAATACCAATTTGATGGTGAGTACATGTGGTGCTTGTTTTTCCATTCTTGTGATACCTCACTTAGTAAAATGGGTTCCAGCTCTATCCAGGATAATACAAGAGGTGCTAGCTCACCATTGTTTTTTTGTGGCTGAGTAGAACTCCACGGTATACATATACCACATTTTATTAATACACTCATGTATAGATGGGCACTTAGGTTGTTTCCGCATCTTTGCGATTATGAATTGCGCTGCTATAAACATTCGAGTGCAGGTGTCTTTTTTATAGAATGCCTTTTGTTCTTTTGGGTAGATGCCCAGTAATGGGATTGCTGGATTGGATCAAATGGTAGTTCTACTTGTAGCTCTGCACTTTTAGAATCATGGGTTTCAATTGCAACACAGTGGGAAGCCGCTGTAGATTTTCGAGCAGGGAAAGGACTCAATAAGGAAAAAGACTGCAATTTAAAACATGCCTGGCAAGAGTGAGTTTTCTTGCTAAAAATCAAACCATAGAACTTTTAGAAGGAAAGAGACTTTTGAGTTTGTCTGTCAGTTTCAAGCTAGTGGCCCAGCCCAAAGCTATGTTTTGTTTGTCTTGCTCCTCATGGTGCCTCTTATCTGTTCTAATCTCCTTTAGCTTTTATCCAGAACATGTACTCTCCGGTTGGTAGTTTCTTCTCCTGATGTGTCCACTGATGCACTTTTTAACAGCACAATGCACAGAGCTCCCATGCCGGTTTGTAATTGTCAATTGCCAATTGATTAATACCAACACATTCTCATTCCTCAAGAGGGCTGGCATCCCCAACAGAATTTCTTGTATTTATGAAGACGTAAAGCATGAAAGAATCGGCATAACTATGATGAAATCCATTTCTTTATTTTGGTTGTCTCCTTTCCTGACTCCTAGCCACACCTTGTCCTCTTTCTGTTCCTAAGTAAGCCACAGACCAATTAGCCAGAATTTGCATATATAGAACCCTTCATTTCAGAGCACAGAGTACTTTGAAGGGGCAAAAAAAGAAATAATCGTCCACATTTTTAAATTGAAGTCATATTCTTAATGATTTTTCCATGGTCAGGAATCGAAAACCCACAACTTAGTTATTCATGGGGAGCAAAGTTACAAAACGTTTTATAGTAGACTTCTCAACTTAGGCATTATTGTTATTTGGGGCCAGCTAACTCTCTGTTGTGGGATCCTGTGCATTACAGAGTGTTTAATACCATTCCTGGTCTCTGCCCACCAGATGCCAGTAGACCCAACACACCCAGTCATGACAACCAAAAATAGCTCCAGTATCGTCAAATGTCCCTGGCAGGGGGTGGTGGCAATGTCTCCCCTGATTAAGAATCACTCCTTTATAACAGTCTTAATTTTGCTTTTCAACTTTTCACCCCAAACTCTCTAGACAGCACAGTTCATAGAAATATAGAATCCAGCAGTAAGTGAATTAAAATAATAAAATCAGACATGTTCCTTTTTTTAATTAAAAGTTTAAGAACATTAAAATGTACTTTCCCAAAGTTATTAGATGAGAGAATGTATTAAAAGGATCTCTAAATATTCAGAGAAGTCAAAAGGGAGAAGGAAGGGTAAAGAAAATATTTTGAAACTTGGAAACTATGTTCCTCTCTAAGGAAATTGATGGTTATTTTTAATGTTACTTTGCAGTATGGGGTGTGAGTAATAATAGTGCATCTTTTCTTCCTTGCCTGGAGTAATTACAGTAGAACATCTCAACACTAAATCTAGAAAAAGTTTCAAAGCTTGATATAGGAACTGGTAACTAATAACATGCAAAAAGAAAACATAAAAGTGACAAAGATTACATATACTCTTTCTTATAAAAGGGATTATTCTTAGAATAAGCACAATGAAATTCATTTCCAAGTTCTTGGGGCCATTAAAAGGAAGACACAGAAAGAAATAGCTTAGGTTCTCGTTTGCTCTGTTTCACCAGGTCTTAATGCGCAGAAGTTGTATTTTAAACATGTATTGTAATTCCTACATAGTAGTTGTCTATACATTTAGTGGTGTAAAAACAAATGATTATGGAATCAGGGCACTGTCTTAGAGAACACCCTGTCTGGCAGTTTTTAAACCTGGTTGTAGATTTGAAATACCTGAAGAGCTACTTAAAAATGCAGGTGTTCAGACCATGCTGACAGATGTTCTGATTTAACTGGTCTAGAGCAGGCTGCACTATTATTTTTATTTTTTTAAATTTTTTAAAATTAAAAGAAATGAATTATCTTTATAGGCTACATGTGATGTTTTGATGTGATGTATGTGCATACAATGTGAATTAATCAAATCACGGTAATTGGGGTGTCCATCACCTCACGCATTTAACATTTCTTTGTGTTAGGAACATTCCAGTTCCACTCTTTTAGTTATTTTAAAATAGATCCTAACTTATTGTTGATTATAGTCACTTTGTTGTGCTATCAAATATTGTTCATTCTATCTCTCTAACTATATTTTTGCATCCATTAATTATCCCCACTTTATCCCCCACTCCTTGCTTGCACTAGTTTTAAATACTCCTCAGGTGATGCTACTGTGCACCCAGGTTAAGCACCAGTGGTCTAGTCCAGGGGTTGTAAGTCCATGGGAACTCAAGCTGCTTCCTTGGCCGAGGCTAATTCGTAGGGAGGAAGTCGGTTACAGGGACCAGCGAATTTGTGTGAATTACTTAGGTCGTCCCAGTGTAAGACAATAGGACCAGGTGAGCACTGTGGTGCGCTGCAGAGTGGATGCCCTGCCTAAATGCTTTTTGCCGCTCACCTACAGCCACATGGAAATGCTGCCTTGATTTTTGAAAGAAACCACACATATAGGTATTTTAAAGAAATTTCTCCAATTTTTTGAACACTGTAAGTGGCCAAATGAAGCATTATCTGTGGGCTGCCAGTTTGCAACCCTAAATCCAGGCCAATTTTTTTATTTCACTAGTGAGGAAACTAGAAGCAGGAATCACAAAACTGTCCATGATGCCATAGTAGTGGCTGAATAGAGAAAGATCCAGAGCTTCACTCTATTTGCGATGTTTTGGCTTTTTTCCCCCAACTATCTCACATTGCTATGTGACAAGTGCTCATGGTAATGAGAACGTCAACTAGGTGCCCACAGCACGCCACGCACTGTGCCAAGTGAAACACACATACCATCTTTTTTAAACCTCTCAGGGAATCCATGGAATAGAAACCAATATTATCCCCATTTTATAGATGGGGAAAGTGAGGCTAAGAGACACTGACCCACAGCGGGTCAGTAGAGTATGGCATTGAATTCAGGTTCGAGAGGTAGCAAAGCTTGTGCTCTTAACTCTTTGCACTCTGCTCTCCTGGAAGTTTCTTTCCAGGATGTGTGAGGAGTCTGTCTTGATTCCATTTGGAAGATAGGTACATAGCTCTAATTCTTGGGGCATAATCAAGACCCAGCCCGGTGATGCTCTTCCTGTGCTGTACCCACCTTTGGTATTTATGACTAAAGCTGACCCCACTAGAGGTACAAGGTCAGCTCTTCACCAGGTCTGCTGGAAGCCCAGGAGAAGTGACAACCCTAATGAAATGCAGGAAGACCCTGCCAGGCTTGCCACGGCCATGCACAATTGGCCTCTTTCAGAAGTGATGGAATAAATTAGACAGTGGCCTCCTTGTCACTCCCTGACTCTTAGTCAGCCTGTGTACAAAGACAAAGGCTTCCACTAAAAGGCACCATAAGGACAGGCCTGCGCTGCAATGGAAAATAATGAGTTTAAGAATCACGAGGAAGAAAAATGAAGAAGGTTACCATTGCAAGCCGGTCAGAATCAACGAGCATGTTTGCATAACCGACTCAGCATTCCCTTCCCTCTGCCTGCTTTCCGAGCTCAAGCCAATGCTACTCCGAGGACTGACAATCGCAAAGTGTGCAAACAGCCTTCACACTTAAACCAAACTTAAAAAGTCCTCACTTTCACTTCTCAGCATGAGTGTTTGAGTCATAAACACAAACTGAGAGTCCATTTAGTATCTAGTCTCTACTCTGCAGAGCCCTTTGCTAAGGGCTAAGAAGTTGGTGCTTTAGGACATCACACGATCTGACCCTGGGGACCTTATTGTGAATTGGAACAGCAGTATATAGAGAGTGATAAAACTGTAGTAGTCACAATTATTGCTGTGAGTTCGGAATTGCTATTGTAAGTTTTAAATTGTTTTTATTTTACCTGAAATGTAGTTTAGTTACAGAAAAAATAAGCAAATAAGAGATAAAAATCCAAAAAATATCTACATCTGTCATCCGTCCACTCTAGAAATCTCTGCCATTATTACTTGGGCATGTCTCTTTTAAATTTTTTTATATACCTCTAAGTGGCTTGCTTGCTTTTTAACCCAAGCGGGGTCATACAGTGAACAGTGTTTTATAACTTGTCTTGTTCTCCCTTAGCATGGCATAAAGAGTTGCTGAAGGAGAAGAGGAGGTCAAGATGCTTCCTTGCCGGAGGCTAGTTCACAGGGAGGAAGTGAGCAGTAGCCACTTTGGGTTGGAGTTGTATGTACTCCAATCACATATATGCAGGCGGACCATAGTGGAGCTGTGATTATGGGGACAGGGAGCCCGAGTTATGGAGATGGAAAAGAACGGAGCAGTAATGATCACATCACCCCCTTCTCACTTCTATGGAGATACGGGAAGTTTAAACTAAATTCACCACTACACCTTGGAATGCAAATTCCAGTTAGATCAATAAGTGGCTGACTTCTGAGCTGACAAACAAGAGCCAATTCAACTGTTGTTATTTACCTTCATGATGATTATCTCAGACTTCTCTCGGGTAGACAGGTATGTGGTGCCTTCCCTCATTGTGTTAATCATTTACAGATTCATCCATCCACTGGTCCATCCACCCCTGCATCCAACAGTCACTTACTGAGCATCCAATATGGCAGGCACTGGGGAGATAACAGAGAACAAAGATAGTCTTTGGCTTCAAGAAGCCTCAAGTCCAGTATGAGAAGAGAAAAAGCAGCCATCAGTTACATGGAATGATTGGAATCATCTTAAAGTAACTGGCTGCCATGGGAGAACAAAAGCAGGAAACTAAAACAGACATAGGAGCTCCAGGAAGCCTTCAAGGAAAGAAAGGCACCTAAGTGTGATTAGAAGGAATCTTTTCAGTCATTTTTTGTTCAGCCATGTAAGATATTCGAAGGAGACCCTAGTGTAGTGGTTAAAAGCAAGGCCTTTGGAATCAGCTGTGAATTCAGATCACATGTCTGAACACTTGAAACCTCATATCACTGTTGGATCATGCCTCTCAGTCTATTTTGTGATTTGTAAGAGGACGACATCATCCTTGTCCTGCCTGACTGAGGTGGTCTGGAGTATATTCTGTGTGTAATTTCCCTTTGGTTCCTTTCTGAGGTCATTCTTCCAACACATCCAATATTGCCTCCAGCCTCAGGTTCCTGGGTTGCCTATCGTGCTTACCATCTCTAGACACTACTTCCGGTCTTGTTTCACTTGAAAAAAAGTAACCCAGTCATGAAGATTATCTCCTAGATCTCAGTGAACTCAGTATAATTTCTTTTCAATACTATAGTGCCTGAGACGCTGCAGTCACTAAATGAATATTTATCCACTGCATGGACAGATGGGTGGTTGAAAAAACAGAGTTGAAAGTAAGGACATCCTGTGTTCGTCTCTTGAACTGAATAGTTTTAGAGCTGCATTTCCTCCTCAAAAACGACTCCTTGAAATTCCATCTTTACCATTCATTACTGCTTCATTGCTCATGAAATGGCATCTCCCCAAAGGCAGACTCTTGGTATTTTTGCTGCTTGCTCCTGGAGAAATTAAATAATGCAAACTTGGTCTAGTGAAATGCCTCTGAATATCTTAACAGACCATGGAAATATTTTCTTCCTAACACACCTCCCAATTTTATAATTTCTAGCCATGGAAGAGGTTCATATTCAAGGTATCAGATCCCTGGTCCTACAATTCTCTTTCTTGACTATTTTGTGGGTAAGTCCTTGATAAAAAAAATCATCTCTGGTTAAAACGAACATGCAGAGGCATTGAATAAAAAGGAAAAAAGAGGGAGGACAAAGGAAGAGAAATCTAATAAGGTAGCTGTGATTTGTAGAGAAAAGCCAAAGATTCAGAACAGTAGTTTCTTTTTCTTTGTTTTTTTGAAAGTCAGGCTAGAGTTCAAACTGCTGGACTTCAGAGACCTTTCTTTTGGGAGTGAGATGGAGAGAAACCTTGCTGGTTTCTCTTCCTGGCTCATAGAGGGGTCCTTTTTGCTGTGTCCTCATATGGTAGAGAGTATAAGGCAGCTGTCTGGGGCCTCTTTTATAAGGGCACTAATCCCATCCATGATCTAATATTATAATAGCCCAAAGGCCCACCTCCTACTACCATCACATTGGTGATTCGGTTTCTTTCTTTCTTTCTTTTTTGTTTTATAGGTGTAGCTCCTTCTGAACGGTGATCAGGTTTCAACATGTGAATTTGGGGGCAGTGTGGGGGACACATTCAGGCCATAGCAAAGGGGCAATAGTGTTTTCAGTGTTGCAGGTGACAAAAGCAAGACTTAAAGGGATTAATTACCCAAGGACATAAGGCTGGTAAGACCAACGTATAAATGTACATCTGAAGTTACATCATTCAAATTTCATCTGGGAGTTTTCAGATATGATTTGTAAAAATTAATAGCTACTATGTCTAGATCTTGTGTTTAAGCTTTATCATTTAATCCTCGCTGCTGCACAATTTTTGTTTTCTATTTTAAAGTGGAAGAGACTGATGGTTGGGGGCACTGAAATGCCAGAGTTCTTGCAGGCAGCAAAGTGGAGAGTCAGATATACATCCAGATATGCCTGATCTTGAAGCCCAAGTTCTTATCTACACACTTTTGCTGCTTTTCTTCTTTAGTTCACTTTCTTCTCTGAGCTTGGGCTTATACTGTAATGCCTAAGCATCAATAATACAGATGTTGCACCAAGAAAGTTAATGGAAGGTGAAACTTAGCTGCCGCTGCTCACAATCATCTCTAGAAGTTAAATTAGAAGAGAATCTTAAACAGATATGGTTTCTTTTCTTTTCTTTCTCTCTTTTGTTTGCCTTTCATCTGGGTACTTCTTTGATAAATACAAGCTTGGGTGGGGATGTTTGCCAAGAGCCTTTGCTGGGAATAAGAGAAGTTATGGTCTTCTTGAAAGGCAAACTGTGAAGCTTGAAAATGGGATTTTTAAGAATCACACAACAGGTACCCCAGAGAGATTGGAATATGCCAACCTACATTAACTAAAATAATGACATCTTGACCTTCAATATGTCAGAAGCCGTAAGAATAGGCAGGCTATTGATTAAGCAAAACAATGTATAGTAGACCCGTTGCCATAAGGGAAACTGCCAATGTGGCTGAGTCTTAGTAGTGTCTAAAAATGGTAAAGTTAGGGAAAAGTAGTGATGAGGTTTTAGATGCTTTTAAGATGGGTCTTGCAAGGTGGGGAATGGTTGGGATTGTGCATATTTTATGACATATTAGCTTTCATTGGTGGGCACAGAAAGAAGGTGGTCTTGAATTAAGTCTTAATGAGCAAGTCATGCACCTTGATAAGGAAGGAATTTTAATTGGTAGGCAATCCAAGCTTCTAGGAGGAAGTATTTCCTTCCAGAAACAGGCAGTTTTTTTATTTTCTATTTTTTTTTTTTTGCTTGTTCTCAATATTGTTTAACACATGCATGGGAAAATATACCTAGTCCCAGAATTGTATCATCGGGGACAGAAAATTAGGCTGATGTCAGTTCTCAGACAAAAATTATCAGCAATGTCCACAAAGTAGGCCAAAGGACTCTTGCTTTTGTTGACACTATAGAGAGAACTAAGGCTCCTACATACATAGGCAAGAGTCCTTCCTTCAATAACTACCTGATGATTGGGCAAGTCCCAGTTTGCTTTTTCTTTACCCCAGGGCTCTGACCAGACATAATGTTCCTCTACATCTTTCGAAGTGGTTTTTCTTCTCTCTGCTGAATGCAAAGAGTGGTAAGCTTAAAGAGATTGGTCTGCATAAGAATGAGTCAGAGAGCTCTGAAACATGTAAATCATGGACCCTACTCAAGTAAGGTTGGGGGTAGGACTCCAGATTTTAAACAAACATCTCTTCCTCCCTTCCTTCCTCTGCCCCCAAACACCACCCACATCACCGCCACCATATCAGATGATGCTCCTGTAGAGGTCCCAGGACCAAGCTTTGAGAAACACTGGAAACTCCCAGTTAGCGGGAGTATCTGGAGTTGTCAAAGCAATTGGTAGGTGATCTCTGCTCTCCCTGGAGTTTCCCACTGGTTTATTGACATCTCTGGGCATTCCAACAGGCCATGTAATAAGGAATTAATTGGATTTATCTTAATTCTCTGGCAGATAATAGAAGAGATCAGTGTCCCAGAATCTACTGCGTTAGTTTAGAAAGGTAATCCATTCCGTTCATTAAGTTAATTCTCTTAATCCTTGTTGTCAAATCACTCTGACGATCCAGTGGAAGATTATCATATTCAGGGTGAACTTTAAGGGGAATATTTTTTTGCATTTGCATATTTGGCTAAATACAATCTCCTTTCTTTTTTTTATAGCTTTGTTCATTTATGGATTATTTTTAAAAGATAAGGCTACAGAGAAGCATGAAGAAGCCTGTAAGAGATACTTAATATTTGGCCTTTTAAGAGTCCTTCCTAACTTTTGGGCTAAGTCTTTGAGATTTTTTTCTCTGCAAATATATTTTTATACCTCTGGAATTACACTATAATACTTTTTTTTTTTTTTTGTCTCTTAAACTTACTATGTCATGAACACTGTTTATAATAATACCTAAGTAGTTTTCATATTTTTTTTTTGTTATGACAAAAAAACTCCAGGGAATATTCTGGCATATTTGTTCCAATAATTGCTTGTGTTAAATAACTACAGGTAGAGTTGCTGTGTCACACTTGAGATTTAGACATATATTATCAAGCCGTCCGCAGGGAAGCCTTACAGTTGTGTTTTCCACACCCTCTGATGTGCCTATGCAGAGAAGTCCTCCATGACCGTATCATCCTGAATAAAACTGCACCCCCTCCACTCCGAGGCCCTTATATTATTAGCTTGCTCTTTACTGCATTGCAGTTGTCACCACTTCACACATTTGATATTTCTTGGGTTGTGTTCTTTTTGCCTCAATAAACTATAAGCCCCGTGAGTACAAGGACCGTTTCTTTTGTTCCTGTTGTATCTTCAGTTCTTAGAAGAATGACTGGCAGATAGTAAGTGCTCAATAAATACTTTTTGGCTGAATTAATGATCTGTTTCAAACATGAGATATTAGCTTTTTGTTCTCCTTTGTGGACAGCCATATTCCAGTTGAATATACACTACAGTCATGTGAGGGCAGCTTAGTTGATTAGTGTCTTCTCTTATACCTGTTACCAATCTGTTCAGCTACTTCTTCAAATGCCCCAGATTTGCTTACTTTAACTATAAAAACATTACTACTATCAGTATGGCAATATTTTTATCCCACCCATGTAGTGGACATGCCTTTAGATCTGTGGTTGGCAAACTCTTTCTGTTAAAAAGCCAGATCATAAGGCCAGGCATCATGGCTCATGCCTGTAATACTAGCACTTTTGGGAGGCCGAGGCAGGAGGATGGCTTGAGGCCAGGATTCAAGACCAGCCTGGGCAACATAGCTAGACCCTGTCTCTACAAAAAAAAAATAAGCCAAGTATGGTGGTGTGTACCTGTAGTCCCAGCTACTCAAGAGGCTGAGGCAGGAGGATCACTTGAGCCCAGGAGTTTGAGGCTGCAGTGAGCTATGATGGACCCACGGCACTCTAGCCTGGGTGACAGAGTGAAACTCTGTCTCAAATAAAAAAAAAAAGCCAGATAACAAATATTTTAAGCTTTGTTGGCCATACAGTCTTTGTCACAACTACTTAACTCTGCTGTGTGACAGGAGACCAGCCATAGACAATAGACAAACAAATGAATGTGTGTGTGTTCCAATAATCCTCTACTTAACAAAAAAGCTGACAGGCTGGCTTTAGCTTTAGTTTGCTGACCCCTGCTTTAGAATCAAAATCTTAATGAGTTTTCAATAATTCAATTTTATATAGCATCTAGAGCAGCTCTGTCAAATAAACCGTAATGTGAGCCACAGCTCTGGTCCATATACATAGTTTTAAATTGTCTCATGCCACATTGTGGAAAAGTAAAAAGAAACAGGTGAAATTAATTTTAATAATAAACTTCATGTAGCCAAGTAAATTTGAAATGTTATTTCTACTTGTAATCAAGACATCATTAATGAGATATTTTTCATCTGTTAAAGCAGTTTTTGAAATCTGGTGTGCATTTTGCATTTCTACCACGTCTCAGCTTGGTCTAGCCACATTTGAAGAGCCGTATGGTCTTGTGGCTACTGTGTTGGGCATTGCCGATCTGCGACAGATGTTTTCAAACTTGGCACTACTAACATTTGAACAGGAACATATTTGGTTTTGGGGGCTGTACAGTTCATGACAGGATGTTTAGCAGACGTCCCTGGCCCCTACTCACTAGACGGCAGTAGTACCTCTCTAAATGTGATGATCAAAAATATTTCAGATGTTGTTAGATGTGCCCTGAAGGGAGAAATTACCCCATTTCAGAACCAGGGATCTTACAAAGCATTCTAAAACCAGGTCAGTGAATCCCCTGGAAACTGAACACAACGTTTAATGCCTATGAGTTTTGGTTTATTTGGGGTGGTGGGTGACGGTAGGGAGGAGGGGCTCTAGAGCTTTCTCCAGCTCCTCCAAGGTGTCTGTGACCCAAAACAGGTTAAGAATCACTGATTTAGTAGAAAGATATGTTAAATTATATGCATAGCCCCAACTCATTCACACCACAAATCCAAACTGTTGCCTGTGTTCTTTCAAAGTAAAAATCAACTCCCATGATGAACCAACCCCAAATCATCCATCTTCTTAAACTGCACTATTGCTTTGCTGTCTTTATTGCTTAATGTTGGAGGATAGATTTTGAACATTTCATTTCTAGCATTACTTAGCAAGAAAATCCATGAAGGAGTAGATTCTGGTCAAAATATGACAGCAATGGAGAGGGATTATATGTCCCATTTTAGCAATGGGAGAATCATTAGTATTGAACTCTCAAGTTGGAAACAAGGAAAGATAATGAGAACGGGAGGGAAGAAACTCACATCCTCTACACATCTATGTGACCCAGGCTGGGTGAGACTGACCCGCAAGCTTCCTCAGACTGCACTGAGAAGGAAAAGAGATAACAGATGTAGAGAGTATTAAGGTCATTTTCTTAAAATAGGCATTCTGCTTTATACTCAAAACTCTGCCTAACTGCTTTTATCTATCTGCAAACACAGACTAAAGAAGGTTAACTATGATGACAAGGATAATGAAAGTAAACCATAATTGGCTTTTCCTATTTCCTCTAGACGTTATAAAATATTAGAAAGAGTTGATAAAATCCATAGAATATAAATCATCTCTAGAGGATGGGAGCATCCAAGAGTCCTCAACCATCAGCCTCCATTCCGAGGTAATTATTGTCACTATGATGATACACTTTGTCCCCAAATCTGTGATGTAGGGGTTGGGGGGGACCCACATTCTTTCCATGTAGTTAAAATTCAGGTGCTTTGAATCCGAATTAACTGAGGATTCCATCAGTGGGTATCACTAAGACACTTCTAACTATGTGTCCTAATTAAAATACTTTCCTCAATACCCATGCATTTTTGGGCCCAAACTCACTTCCTTGTTTCATTACATTAAAATATTTTACTCCTATCGATTCTCTCAGAGGAAGCTGAGCCATCCTTTGGTCCACATTTCACATTCAGGAAGGGGTTCGACTTTTGATATATAATTTTAGACTTCTGATGTTATTATATTGTCTTAATAAATTAATACTTATTGATAGAGAGATGTACTGGCAGGACTGAAGGATAGTGTTCATCATATGCTTTTGTATTTGTGACACTGTACAAGGGCATTCTTATCTTAGTATACTCAGAGTTACATTTTTTAAATGGCCACCTGTAGTCATCTTACAAATAAAGCATCTATATTGCATTTATGTCAAAATTATTAACAGGAAAATATACTCCAATTTTGGAAACATTAAAGTACAGCACAGTTCTGCTGAATTCACCTTGGCATTTCTTTGTATTTTAATATATCAAGATCCTCAAAAATACAGAGGTGCTTTGGGCCTGTCTTGGTGGCTGACAGGCCTGTCCACTCCCTCAGCCACCAAAGAAACTGAGGACATGGATGGTTGCTGACAAGAAGACCCTGGAGGAAGGCACGGGAGAGCACTCTAGGAGATGAGAAAGGAAGCAGAGAGGACCCACGGACACGACACTCTGAGGAGGTCGAGAGAAGACTTTAAAATAAGAAAGGAAATAAATGACCCAGAGAGGGACCAGGAAACCCAAAGCTAGATGCTTGTCACGCGAGGGACATCAGCGTCCTCCGGGCACACCTGTAGCAGCAGGAAGGATGGTTGGCATCACTCATAGGAAGCAAAGGGTTTGTACCCCCATGCGAGGACCTTCTCATTCAGGGATGTCATTCCTTCTAACTAAAGGGGAAATATCATAAAGGGGAATCTGATAAAAGGGGGAGGGGATGTCATACAGCCGGAGGATTCTAAAATGCCTTCGCAATATCTTCCTGCTAAGTCCATTTAATCACCTGTGGCTCTCAGCCTTTCTCCAGTGTGAGACCACCTTACTTTAAAGGCAAGCAACAAACCTCCTTCTCTGGCATCTTAGGACCTTACAATGTAAAACAAAGTACAACCTAAAGCCTTTGTGGTTTTAGTTTTGACTGTTGGGCTCATTTGTTCAAAAACCTCAGACTTGAGATACAAGACGCCTTGAAACTTACCGGGTTAAAAACTCCATCATGATTGGCCACTAGAGGGCACCAGTCAACAATATTACACTTCAACCGCTGTTCTGTCAAAGTGTTTCCCCAGGAACTTGACCAAGGACTCTAAATAGAGTCCTGTTTCACAGATTAAATTGGTGCTGCTTTATCCTTCCATAATTCCGAATTTCAAAGACCAATGTCTTAGTATAATTGTAAATCACAACATTTCATACTCATTTCTGGAATCAATATTTTTAGCCCAAGTTCACATCAACCTGGGAGGGTCGCTCTCAAAAGAAATGACAGGGGAATGAGTATTTATCCATAATCACTCAGCAGTGATCATTTATTGTAAGAGTAGATCTGCATGGTCTGATCGCTGAAAATGTTGTTGAGTTTAGTAACATTTAAGGAATGACCAAATTCCATCTAAATACGTAAGTTCATGTAAAAAAAATGTTATTTTCAGGTTAGGAAATAGTTTAGTTTGAGAGACCTTGCATTAGATATTTGAATGGATTCCCCCCACCCCCCACCAAATGCTACCAGGGCTAAGCTGATGGACCTAAGGAAACATAACTGACGTGGGGGAAACTGTCTTTCAGGATCCTACTTGGAACCAGAGAAATCTATTCTCTCGAGACTGTCTGCTGTGGAGAAGTGAGCCTCCCAACCTACTTTTGGAGTTCAAGTTACACAGATTTGCTTTTTTTCCTTATTTCATTCTGCACCCTCACTCCAGATCTTAGATGACTATCCGCTTGTCCGCTTGTATGACAATTACTGTTCTGCTTTTTATTTCTGCTTACCATTCTTCTTATTTTATTTTATATTTTTGAGACAGAGTGTCACTCTGCCCAGGTTAGAGTGCCGTGGCATCAGCCTAGCTCACAGCAACCTCAAACTCCTGAGCTCAAGTGATCCTCCTGCCTCAGCCTCCCAAGTAGCTGGGACTACAGGCATGCACCACCATGCCCGGCTAATTTTTTCTATATATTTTTAGTAGGCCAATTAATTTCTTTCTATTTTAGCAGAGATGGGGTCTTGCTCTTGCTCAGGCTGGTTTCGACCTCCTGACCTTGAACAATCCTCCCGCCTTGGGCTCCCAGAGTGCTAGGATTACAGGTGTGAGCCACCACGCCAGGTCTGCTTACCAGTCTTCTTGGCTGTGACTAATATTCACTCGTCACCTAGTCTGAACCCATATAAAACTTGGACGGACTAAAAGTGCACCCTGGGATCATTTCATTCACACGAGTTTGCCAACACTTGGGGATCAATAGGCAAAGGTGTCTGAAGTCGGAATTTGGGTATCAATGGGCAGAGGGGTCCCTGTGTGTGGTGTTTTTGAAGTTTTTGCTGATACTATAACATCGGCTCTTATGTAACTCAGTACCTTCCTATGTGAGAAATTTCTTTTGGCCTATATGTAAGAACTTTGTCTTCAAAGGAGAAAAAAAAAATCTGTCACCTCTCTACCTCTCAGGGATGTTTTGACATTAAGTGAGTTATGTTAAATAATTAGTACCAGCACACTGCCAGGGACAGCCAGGCTCAAAATATGAGTTTCTTCTCTGCTTCCTACTTCCATTTCCTTTTTCTCTTAGATCCTAGAGCCAGACTTTATATTAATCAGAGCAATTGTATCGACCAAACTGATAATTTATTTAATATTTGCTTTACTCCTCCTTTCCCAAGCTTGCTAATTTACTATATTGGTTTTTTCTTTTAAAATGTCTTTTTTTTTTTTTTTTTTTTTAAAAAAAAGGTCATCTAAATTATTTGGGGTAGAAATGAATATTTGAAGAAGGAATGTGGTGGTCACTCCTGGGATGTGATATTGCTGAACAACCCCTCACAGTAGAGATGTTTAGTGAGAGACTGGGCCACTGCTTGGCATTCTTTTAGGGGGATCTGTGCTCAGATGAGCTCATAATAGCAAGACAGGCGTCAGATACCCTGCAGGCAGTTAGGATGGGGTCAGAAGGCGGCCAAAAGGATGGGAAAGTCATAAGAATGTGAATATGCTTCGCTAAGATAAATGGAGCCCATAGGGACACTTTAGTTATTTCACTTTAGCCGTGACATCTTTATCTAAGGGAAAAGGGGGAATTCCTTTAACTGGGGCATGCACACAGGTGAGGCCACAGGGTCCCTAAATGAACTACCCTCATTAACACAGTAAAGATCACACCCACCAGTGCCAGGACAGTTTACAAATGCCCTGGCAATTCCTGGAACTTGTCTATAAGGTCAAGAAAGAGGAGAGTTCCCAGTTCTAGGAACTCTCCACCCATTTCCCAGAGAACCCATGAATATTCCACCCCCAGCTTAGCATATGATGAAGTATTAGCATAAAGGGACAGACCCGAACCCTAGGGTGGCACTGTTCCTTCTTGGATCAGTTCACGCTCCACCATCTTTGAGAGTGTACCGTACCTTAGAGCTATGTTTTATTAATTGGTGTAATGATTGCATTGAATACTTGATTTTGTTGTTGTTGCCTGTATCGTAGATGTGAGTTACAGACACAAGTTACCGCCATAAAATATAAGTCAATGTAAGGATCACAGATGTAATGTCCCCTCATTTGCCACTCAGGAAATATTGCAAAAGAATAGGCAGAAAGATTGTAGGCTCTGGGGAACAGGGTGGTTTGAGGGAAAAAGGCAAGTTCCCCACCACACAATAGAAGCTCTGTTCTAGTCTAGAGTGCTCAGCAAAATTGTTACACAGTAGACTGGGCAGGTACCAAGATAATTACTGGGCCCAGGAAAAGGTGCCCAGCACTTTCTTGGACGCCTCAGCACTTTCTTGCCTCGAAATGGCCAACTTAAGCTGGTCCTGACGGCTTTAATACTGCTTTGGTTGTCCCGTAGTGCCCTTAAGCTAATTATAATACTAAAATCTCCACCTAATGAAAATTGTAATAACATTAACATAACACGGTTGCAGGACAGCATATGATGATGGTACTGTGCCTGACTGATTTGTTTCACTGTGAACAAGTGAAGATACAATATAGAAACTTCAGATCACTCATCAGGAAGGGCCATCAGTTTTATCCTGGCTGGAATAAGAGCTGCTATTACAATGGCCACCCCTTAGACAGGTTTATTTGTCATAGAGTAACCATCAGAAACTCATCTACCCAGCTGAAAGTTCTGACCCAGACTACTAGAGATGCTTTAACCAACCTTAACACCTCCCTAGGTTCTTTAGTGCATATAATAATAGATAACCAAGTAGCCTTGGATCATTACTAGCTGAACAAGGTGGTGTTTGTGCAGTAATCCATAAAACTTACTGTACTATGTCAATGCCAGTGGACAAATAGAAAAAGATAAAAATATCTATAAACAGGGTAATATCTATAAACAGTTTTGGTCAATGTGGTCAAGGTGCCACCATGGGTGAAAACTATCTGGGACTCAACAAAAGGGTTTTTACCACCTGTTACTGGTTTCTGCCCTGATTAGGGCCTTTAGGGACAATTTTATTACTGCTATTTTTTGGTCCTTGTTTATTCAACTTGTAAAGTTTGTATCTTCTAGATTACAACATTTCCAAGTTAAGATGATGTTGGCGCAAGACTTTCAGCTTATACTGCCTATGGACTCAGTAAAAGAAGGAAATGACCAAGGCCTACCTCTGAGCCCCTTGGATCAGGTTTGCAGAGATTTTTGTTCTGAACAGGCAGAGTCTACAGTCTCACCTCAGCTTTAAAGAAGCTCTGGAACTTGTACCTTAGGCGTTCAGCACCCCTTTAAGAATAAGGGAATAAAATCTCTGAGTGGGGAATGAGACAGGAGGCAGATACCCTGCAGGCAGTTAGGATGGGGTCAGAAGGAGAAGGTCAACAGGATAAGAAAGTCACAAGAATGCGAATATGCTCAGTTAAGATAAATATAACCAATAGGGACCCTTTAGTTATTTTACTGTAGCCATGACATCTTTATCTAAGGTAAAAGGGGGAATTCCTTTAACTGGGGTATGTGTGCAGTTGGACAATGGTGTCCCTAAATGAACTACCCTCATTAATTTAGAAAATTTATAATATTTATGATGCAATTGATGACATTTAATAATATTAAGATATTATTGACAATATTATTGTCAATATTGACAATGGCTTGGAATTTATGTTTTTTAAAAACAGGCCTTATCTTTTAGATACGCATATTGAAGTATTTCTGGATGATGCTGTGTAATATTTGCTTCCCAGTAATAAAGGAAGGAGGAAGCAGATTCAGTGATGGATGAAGCCAGATTGCCGTGAGTTGGCAATTGTTGTAACTAGCTGACTTATTCATAAAGTTTATTATATTCTTCTATTTCTGAATATGTTTGAAAATCGATGTAATAAAAAGCTAAAGAAAAAACGTGAACAGATTTTGGAATTCCACCTGGGGCCAGTTCCAGCCTGAAATCCCCTGACACAGCATTGAGCTCTTCCTAATCTCAGTTTCCTTATCTGTAAAATGGAGATTACAGGAATGCCTAGTTTTAGAAAATTATCTGAGCTAATGCATATGCAGAGCTTAATTAATGCCCAGTAGATAATGGAGCATTCAATTATTATTAAATAATGCTGCTGCTGTTATTGTTTTAACTCTCAGTAGGTGTTGATGTTTGTGGGCATTTGCGGATGAGATGGTAAAAGAGGATAAGACCATAGACTACTGTATTGACAGGAAGGAGGGACAGAGTTGGGGGAAGGTGGGGACTACAGAGTCCCCAGTAACCTGTAGGTTGCAAAGGCTGCTGGGGACTGAGTTGTTAGACCTTATAACAATGTAACATGGACAGGCTGTCCAGCTGAGCTCTGAGCTTTTCCGATCAGGAATATCATCTTAGAACTTGAAGCTCAAAGAGAGAGCAGTACAATCTAACACTCAAGCCAAACCTAAGAGCCATTTATTAAACTCAGTTGTATAAGAATTGTCTGTCACTGATGACAGGTGTTTTGCCAGAATAAAGCCTATCTAATACAGACTTAAGGGGAAAAACAACTTTAAAAGTAATGATTTATCAAACCCTCATTGAATATCACCATTTCAGGGAGGCAATATACCACAATAATTGAGAGCAGCCCTATCCATAGTGCTGGTCTTGGATGAGATAAAGAGCTTGCCCCACAATTACTCCTCATATTACTTCCTTCGCTAAAAAGTCTTACCATTGAGGAAAAAAAAAGGCATTCGAAGTAAACGGTATGCTTAGTGACATGGTTGGTTTGCATTCTGGCACAAGCTCCTTAGGCTCGCAGTCTGGTAACTAGTGCACGGTCTACATTTTTGAGTAAAACTAGTGCAGAGCAGGGGTTCTCAACTGGGGACCATTTTGCCCCACGGGGGTCATTTAACAGTATCTGGGGACATTTTTGGCTGTCACAACTCAGTGAGGGGTGTTTCTGGCATCCACTGGGCAGAAGCCAAGGATGCTACGAAATATCTGGCAGTGCAGTGTTCCTCAGATCAAAGGACTATCCAGCCTAAAGCGACAAGAGTGCCAAGGTCCAGAAACTTTCTTTCCAAGTGTGTCTTTAGAGCCAAACAGGTGGTCATAAAACTCAAGCTCTACCGCTTGCTAGTAGCGTGACCTTGAGTAAAACGTTTTCTCTCTCTGTAGGTACCAGTGTCCTCTCCTCTGCCGCAAAGCACCCAGTTTGCACAGTTGTGCAGATGAAATGAACAGATGCAGATAGATCCTGTAACATAGACCCAGAGAAAAGCGAGTGCTCAATCTTGAGCAGCTGTTATTACTATACTTTTTAGACACAGTGCGCGTCCTGATGACTCATGAATTGTCACCCAAGGACTCACTAAGTTAATGGCCAAGATACAGCTTTTTTGTTTGTGTTTTTCTCTTTCTTTTCCTTCTCTCTCTCTCTCTCTCTCTCTCTCTCTCTCTCTCTCTCTCTCTCTCTCTCTGTTTTTAGGATAACAATTGGCAATGGGTTCTTTGCAATCTTTTATTTTGGGGACCTAAAATGTAAGTGTATTTCATTTGTTACTTAAGTTAAATGCAAATCCCAACTAAACGCTGACTTTGATTCCTTGATAGATAAAATTTGTCAGAAAGAGCCACTCTATAGACAGAGCTGGGGAATTTGCTTGAAATTCTTCTTTTTGTCCCTTAGGATGAGGTATGATGCATGTTGCAGGAGCTTAATGGTTTACAAGTTGGGACTCCCATTGTGTTCTTTTTCCTTTCTTTTTTTGCTGATGATTTTATGATTCTTCTACACAAAACATGATGGATTCTTGAGTATGCTGAGCTTTGAATCTGTACATTGATTCTTTTGCAGTTTGAGTGAAACCCTTCTGACGGAGCTGTGAAGATGTAGTTCTTAAATATTTTTCCACTGTGCCGATAATTCACATATTGTCTACATTTCTCTCCTATACTCAGGATCGGTGGGATACATCCATTTTTCTTAATTCTATCTTACTCGTTTTTCTCAGGCTTCCAATAGGTTTTTATGAAGGCACAGCTTGGCTCATTCCAGGTGCTGATATTTGAGGAGGGCTGACGATTGTGGAGGTGGAGGGGACACTTTCTTATTCTTTTCCCATCACTCTACTGACAAGAGCCTTTTAACGATTTGAAAACTCTATATAAATGCCCTGGCATGAAATATTGCAGTACAAACCCACATAGGAGACACTCACTTTCGTCCTGCTTCTAAGTTTCAATGGAGTGTATGTTGCTGAAATCCACTTTACTTATTCCCACCAGAGAAGCCATCTACTTGCTGAATTGCTAAATCTCCATACTGTTGACATTCTCCTCTTAAAAAATTAGATGTTTGGATTTCTGGGTCAGGTGTGAAGATTGCAGTGTCAGAAGTAAAATGATACAAATTTCAAGTGTGAGCAGGTGATCTCACTTGTGTACACAGGCCACCACGGTCTCTGCCCAGCTGGACAGTCAGTAAACAGCGGTGCCTACTTAAGGCTGTTGTTTTCCATAAGACTTTTGGACAATATAATGTAGTTCACTTAATATTATAGGAGCAAAGGGAAAACTTTCCCTTTACCCTCTGAAGTTTAGCTGAAAATCAGTGACAAAAGACAGATTTTCTACTTCTTGTTGGAGAAAAGGCATATACATTTGTTTGGTCATAATTTTATGTGACACCAGAGCTTTCAGAATGAAGGCCCAAAGACACAGAGGAAACTGTCCATTGTTTTCTTTTCTCAAGAGAGGGGGTCTTGCTCTGTCATTCAGGTTGGAGTGCAGTGGGGTGACCACAGCACACTGTAAACTTGAACTCCTGGGCTCAAGCGATCCTCCTGCCTCAGCCTCCACAGTAGCTGGGACTACAGGCATGCGCCACCACACTCAGCTTATTTTTTATTTTTTGATATTTCTGTAGAGATGGGGTTTTGCTATGTTGCCCAGGCTGGTCTCAAACTCCTGGCCCCAAGCGATCCAACCGCCTCAGCCTCCCAGAGTGCCGGGATGATTGCTGTGAGCCACTGTGCCCGGCCAAAGCTGTTTCTATGCTTAGGTTCAGCAAAGTACAGACAGCCATGTAGAAATATGCTTGGACAAAAAGGGTCAAAAAGCTGATGCTAACAGACTGAGTGGGGAAACCCAGCAAGGACTGTCTGTCTAGATTCTTCTTGGCCTTTCTCAACAGCATTCCTTCCTTTTGGGTGTGCTGAACCCTCTCTGGAATGAGGGTCTTATGACCTACAATTAAACATGGTAGGTTAGATAATTTCTTTGTGGCCAGTTTTTATACACAAAGATGAAGAAAAAATTAGAGTAATATTTTAGGTTTTATGGCTGGCTTTAGGGAAAAGGGGTTCCGGACTCTATGATTACCTTGGGGAAGAGGGAGTCTAGTTTCTATGACTAGCTGCGGGGGAGAAAGAAGAGTCAGAGACAGGAGGGCAGGAGAAGGTCAGAAAACAACTTTTGTTTCTGAGGTCTTCATTTTGGGGTATCATTTTCTGAGCCCCAACATATCATTCTTTTTTTTTTTCTGAGACAGAGTCTCAACTTTGTTACTCAGGCTAGAGTGCCGTGTCATCAGCCTAGCTCATAGCAACCTCAAACTCCTGGGCTCAAGCGATCCTCCCGCCTCAGCCTCCCAAGTACCTGGGACTACAGGCATGTGCCACCATGTCCGGCTGATTTTTTATATATATGTTTAGTTGTCCAATTGATTTCTTTCTATTTTTAGTAGAGACAGGGTCTCGCTTTTGCTCAGGCTGGTCTCGAACTCCTGAGCTCAAATGATCCACCCACCTTGGCCTCCCAGAGTGCTAGC
>CAUYRT010063371.1:0-15071 GCA_963574885.1 Lepilemur ruficaudatus | reverse complement strand
CAGGGCACTAGATAAGAATGTAACAAACATCCTTTGTTAAGATCTCTAAATAAATAAATGTAGCCTCTGGTACATTCTTTAAGTTGGAACAAAGAGCCCCTGGAAAGCACAAGGACATGGACCTATAGAAGTCTGATATGTTAAAAAGAACCATATTTAATCTAAAGAGAAAGAGTAGAAGCCTAAAAATATAATCAAAGAAAGAAAGAAAGAAAAATAGAAAAAATAATAGAAGAAAAAAAAACCTTGCAGGTCTGGCTTTTGACACTTGGAGTTCACTGGCATCAAATACACAGAAAAAATAGGGTAGACTTTGTTAGATGATTGTTCAGCAAATATTCACTGCTCTCTGCCCCCAACTATGGGTGGAGTATACTTCCAAACTCATTAATTTTGGATTTGGCCATGAGACCTGCTTTGATCAATTGAAACGGCCATGGAAATAATAGAATGCAAGATCTAAGCACATACCTTAAGATCCATCGCATCTCCTTGTAGATTCTGTAGATTCTGACCTCTATGAAGAGAAAACCATAGCACAGGTAACCCCTGGACCTCCAGCCTAGACTCTTGACTATCATATCTGGGACAGAGCAGCCCAAGCTGACCCATACATAAGCACCTTTCCAATTAATCCTTAGAGTGACGACAGCTGACCTATGGACCTATGAGCAGCCTGCTACTGTGTCTTGGGGGGCGGGGGATTGCTATGCAGCAACAGCTCATGAAGATAGACAGGAAAACATAGTTCCGTGAGAAATAAGAGACAAGGATATTTGTGAGAGTCGTGGGAAAAGTGCTGTGACGAGGACCATGATTGGAGTACTGAATTATTTTAAAAGTGGTTGTGAGAAATAGCAGGGAGATAAGAAGCCACATGAAAAAAGAATCTAGGGCAGTATTGGAAGCGAGTATTTTTTCTTTCTCTTTTCTGGGTAGAAAAAGTCTGCTACTTGCTTGTCAATCCCCAAAACAAATCCATAATTTATCCTAAGCTTTCTTGCCCTTTTAGAGATCTTATGTTATTATTTATGTATTAATTCTGAAATCTTCAAACTCTTCCTCTCATAATTACAAATCTATATAAATTTCCTCTTCAAAAATTAAAAAAAAAAAAACGATAAACCTATGTATAAGCAGAAAGAACACCGAAAAAGAGTAGTATTACCCTTAAAGGCAATTTTTAAATGTTATACCTCCAAAAGATTTTCAAAAGAGCAGAAAGGACCCTTGACATTCTGAATAAAGAAATCCAAGAATTTTGCAAAGAGGCCTACCTTTTAAAAATCCCATTATCATGATAGAAGTGGTATCACTCACTGGCAAAGAGATTCATTGGTGTTTATCAACCACTTCGCATTGTTTTAAATGCAAAAACTCTAGATCTATAATGATTTTTTTCTCTCATTTTCTCAATTTCCCATCTAATTCTCACAATAAATGTACCAATATATTAGTGTCACTGTCTTTATCTTACATTATAATCTGTCAAGATGATTGACAGTATTAAATTCAGAAGTAAAAGTCATCCGTCTTTCTTACATTTACACATCTTAAGTAATTTATTAATAGTTACTTGGTGTTTCTCATGACATTCCATTCACTTTAAAAAAAGCTGAAGATTCCTAAACTCTTCTTAATCACCAATGTGTCCAGTCCCAGACTCCATCCACTCATATTGGGGAGTCTTTCCTGGCAAGGTTGGTCCCAGCCAAGCTGGCTTCATCTTTCCTTTCTCCTTCCTAGTTTTTGGTGTTTCCTGTTACTTTTTTTGTTGAAGTCATGTGTTCTTTCGGACACTGTGTTCAAAGTGTGACTGTCTACACACTATTTTGGTTCTTCTTCATGGATGTGATGTGCATGAAATGCTTGCAGTCACCCATCTGTTATATTGGGCTAATACCGACGCTCCCGCATAGAGTCTCAAGTGCTTAATAATTGCTGAGTGGCTTGGTGATTTGTCAGGATCGGAAATTAAAACAAAGAACAAAGGCAATACTGTTTATATTCAGCTGTGCTTTGTGAGTTTGTTTTGAAAGTAGAAGTAGGGGGATGGCCATTCATTTTGATAATATATACAAATGCTATAAAACATAATCAATAATTTGATATTCTGCCCACTCATTTTCTGTCTCATAGTTCTGGGATAAAATTAAGTACACTATTAGTGTATCAAGTTAGATTTTCTTTTTCTTTTTTTGCATACTTATTGCTCTTAAAAATATGCACCTTGCCTTTGTACCATAATATGCCTGGTGGCCAGCAGGATATAAAAACCCTAGATGAGACTACATATTGGGCTTCCCCCTTCTGGGGTGTTTTGTGCCAGGGGATAAGCACATGCTGGAATTAGTGTTCTTATACAGGGAGGTGGAAGCACCCAGGGACTTTCACCTCCAACTATGGTGCCCTGGTTGGCTGATTATTTTAAATTGAAGGTCTCTGAATGTCGACAGATGCTGAAGGGACTTTACACTCGTATCTTGCTATCTACCTTAAGAATGGACACATGGAAGAGAACACAGTTGCCTTCTATCCCCTCCCAGAAATCTCATTATCTATTGTAGAAAAGAAGACTGAGAACAGTGACCTGGATGAACTTTTCTACAAGATGACGTCTGCTTCTAGGGCTCATTCCAATTCCAAAGAGAATCATTTATCCAGCATTGCCTGGGCTAGGATGAGGCATTCATTATAGCTCCCCCCACTTGACTTCTAATGAAAACGGTGTTTAAGCATCAACCATCTGGACTCACTTTGAGTTTTTATATTTTAGTGTGGCTCTTGTGCTTATACACATTAGTAAATTTGCTTTTCTCATGCTAACCTCTTTTTTTTTTTTTGTCATAGAGTTGTTGGCTATGACCTTTATGAGGAAGAGGAGGGTGATTTCCCCCTTTCTGCTCCTACAGAGGATAATTGGAATTCTCACGTGACCTCTTCAGAGTTTGGACCCTGTTGAGGTAACCTTTAGCTGTGATACATACTCTTACTTTACTGTGTTTGTTATATTGTATCCTTTTCCTACTGTAAACTGTAGATTGGTCAGCATTGGTATGTTGGGTCTTATGAGTAGTTTCTTTGACACTGACTTTAACTGCAGCCATGAATGCAAAATCCCACATTCTGTTTTCTCTGAGACTTAGAAAACAGTTTGAGGAATCCATAGTCCCTGACAATTGAGGGGAAACTCCAAATCTGTGCATAGAGTTTGCTTATATCCCTGTGTTATCTCTGAACAATATATGTGGGGAGCAGACCAAAAAAGGTATGGCTTAGGGAAAATAAAGAACTGGTTGAGTTTTAAGGCACTGCACAAGACATAGTTTACAGTTTTAATTCAACCAAGTTGAATGCCTACTAAAACAGTAACACCACAAAAATCAGTGCTATTTAGAGGAAAATAACAGAATCTACAGCCTACAGTATAAGAAACTTACAATGACCAGGATATGATACAGTATAGGACTGTAATTCTGTAAACAAAGAACTAAAAACATGTGCCCAATTTAAAAAGAAATTAATGTAGGCCTACCTTGAGATAATCTAGGTGTTGGAATTAGCAAAGAAGGACTTTTAAGCATTTATTATAACGATGTTCATGAGGCAAAGAAAAATGTGTTTGCCATGAATGATTGAAAAGATAGGAAATATCACCAGAAAAATAGAAAATATATAGAAACAATAATCTAATGGAAATAACAGAAGTGAAAAATACCTTTTAAATGATTTTTAAAAGTTTCTTTACCCTTGAAACTCTGTTTTTTCTTCTATGAAATGAGCAACACTCTAAACTCTATAGTCTTGTTTCACATTGTAAACTCCTCATGGCTTATACAAATATGACATCCTGTTGCATGACTAAAAGGCACATTTTAGCTTATATTTTACTTACAGATATAACTGTAACTGCATAATAGATATTGGCAAATAATTAGAATAATATTAATAGTCTACTTCAAGGTATACCCATTTATTAATTTGAAACTCCCCATTTTATTTTAAAACTATCATTTGGTGAAATAAAAATTTATAATAGACCTCAAGCCCTATTTAACTGCAACCATTATTTCTTTTCTCTAAAGAATTAAAAAAAAAAACAGTTTGAGGAATCCATAGTCTCTGAAAATTGAGGGTGGGGGAAATCCCAATTTTTGTATCCCTGCATGACTCTGGAGCCCCTGTGCAACCCTGAATATCTGAATATATTGATATATATACCTATCAATATGTATATTATATATACATGCACAAACACACACACATATGTAAGGTAAGGAACTAGGGAACTAGCAAGGTATACTATGAATAATTTTGTACCTACACATGCAATTCAAATGACTTATTACCTATGATAATTCTTATATGTTAAGAATACAGTAGAGGTAGGGATCCAGTTGCAATATGCTGCATGTAGCTATTCAGTTTTCCCAGCACCATTTATTGAAAAGGGATTCTCTTCCGCAGTGTATAATTTGTCTGTTTTGTCAAAGATTAAATGCCAATATGTGGATGGTTTCATCTCTAGATTCTCAGTCCTGTTCCAAAGGTCTATGTCTCTATTCTTATGCAGTACCATGATATTTTAGTTAGTATAGCCTCATAGTACAGCTTGAAGTCTGGTAGACTGATACCTCCCAGTTTGTTCTTTTTGCTTAAGATTGCTTTGGCTATACAGGGTCTTCTCTGGTTCCATACAAAATATAGAATTATTTTCTTGAAATAAAAAAAAAGAATATAGTAAGAGGAAACAAGCAACAATTTTCATGGTGAATCATAGGGTTTTGCAACATTACCAACCTTTATTTATTAAATAATTTATAAAATGACAATATGTATAACTGAATTAATAAACACCACCCATCTGTGGAGTTTTATTTTCTTATATTAATAAAATGGATCTGGCTCTGTGCAATACACTGACTTCACTTGTGTTTGATTCATGGTTCCATTAGGCCAGAAGCCCTTTGAAAATTGTGGAATTTCCCCACAATAGATGCCTGTAAGTCCGGATAAACCATAATGAAATAATGAAACAAGGGAGTTTTAGGAGTTACAACCCTCGTTCAGTTTTGTTTTTTTTTTTTTGATGTTTTAACAAGAGTCAATTTATTCTTCATTTTTAGAAGGTAAATATTTCAAATTTTGTTATTTTAAAAAAAATAAGAAAATTAAATGTAAACTGGTATAATTCTACTTAAATATTGTCTGGCAAATATTTCTTTTACCAAATAGACAAACACATATTCAAATGATAGTTTTGAAATAAAATAGAGATTTTCAAATTGATAAATTCTACCTTAAAGTAGAATATTAAAGTATTTGCCTATTCAGTATTTTAAAGGCGTGTCTGTGTGTATCCATGTCCATTTAGCACAACATGCTTAAAACTTAAAAATGACATGCTTATATTTAAGCTGTATAAATAAATTTGGACAAGTGAACATGTACATTTAAAGTTCAGAGTTAGATACTATTCTAAATATGTTTTGAAGGGTCAGTTTTTGACAAGGTATAACACATATTTAACACAGTGGTAGGTCACCTCATGATGAGCTAGGTCATTTGAAACAAAAGCAATAAACCTAAGGTATTACTTTTTTTACTTCTCTTGCCCAAAAAGCAGCATGTGGGCATAATTGGGGAATTTAAAATGATGTAGTTTACTGATCCCTCTGATGAAAATTATGTTTTTACCAGGGATTTTTTTTTTGTTTTGGTTTGGTTGTTATTACTAATCTCTTTCTTTTTCCCCACTTGCTAGCTTTTAAAGGATTTCTGCTTTTTATTTTCAACTGAACTACCCAGCAAGACTTTATGCTTCGGTTAATCCAGCTAACCATTCGTATTTGTAAGTGTTTTATCTTTTCAGGTACTCAGATTTCCCAAAGTTCATTCAGTCCCATGCCCACAGCCTTTTAATTGGTGGTGTGCAGTTTCTTTCATCTTGCAAAAGAGTGAAAAAAGAGTGAATAGTCAGTTTCAGCATCTATGCAAAATGCATTGTCATTCAAGTCAGTGAAATGCCTTTTAGTCTCTATGCTTTTAAACTACTGGACACACACTCTCAGGTTCAAGGGAACTCATAGAACTTTATTTCTAAATACTGATTTCCCCCCATCTGCTAAAAGGGTAAGTCAGTTATATTTCAATTGTTAGTGTCTATCTTATTCAGAAGAAATACTCTTTATAAGTCCACTATGTTTATCCATTATGCTGGCCTTCAATGAAATAATGTTATACGAGTAATGCACTGTAAGGAGAAAAGAAAAAAGTAAAACCTTTCTAATAATGGGATTACTATCTTGAAATTTTACACATAATAATTATACCAATGAAAAAGAATGAAAACCTGACCTTATAGCAGTTGTTGGGGCTCAGAAAATGACACTCCAAAGAGTGGTGCTTTGGCATACTGAGTACTTTGAACTAAAGGACATTTGTTGAAAGGCCTCAGAAGCAACCTCGGAATCCAGGTCTGACCTTCTCTCACCCTCTACTCTCTGGCCCCTAATTCTTTCCTCGAGTGAATCGTCAAAACCAGAATTCTTCTTCTCCAAGGTGAGGCATAGAAAGGAGAACACCTTTTCTCCAAAGCCAGCCATAAAAACTAGATTATTACTATAACTTCCCACTGCTTTTGCATCCAGGAGTTGACCATAAGGAGATTCTCTGACCTACTCTTGTTCCATAGCAAGTCAGAAGACCCTCATTCTAAAGGGGTCCTGTGCCATAACTTCGAAGAAGGAATGCCCTCCACAGAGGCCAAGAAGGATCTGAATGGACAGGCTTTGCTGTGTTTTCTCCCTCAGTCTCTTACTGTCAGATCACTGCATTTTGGTTCAATCACATGGCTTCTACTCTTCATTGAACCTAAGCATAAAAATGGACAGTTTCTCTGTATCTTTGGGTCTTCATTCTGAAGGTGCCCATGTATACACTTTAAATAAATTTGTATACCTTTTCTCCTCTTAAAAAATAGTTTTTTTGTCAACTATGGGACAAATTTCATTAAAAAGAATTAAGGTAGCTTCTCTATTATTGTTTTTAGTATTTGAATGTGCATTGTAAATCTCCAAGAGGTGTATGTGGTATGAAGTTTTAAAAATTTTCTTGACCACAGCCTCTTCTCTCTCTCTGTTATATCTAGAGGTACTATGGGTTAATGAAGCACTCTTTGAGAAATGCTGTTCTAAATTAAGAGCTTTATGAGAACTTAGTTCCTTGCAACTATACCACATATTATATCAGTTGTAATATTTTGTCTCAGGCAAATGTGTACAAAGGCTAAGTATGCAGCCTTTAGTGTGTCACTTTTGCTAGCCAGACTAGGAATGAATATGTTTCAAAGGTATCTTAAAAAAAAAAAATCTCAGCATTGTGGAATATAAGCATGCCTATATCTTTTTCTTTTTTCTTTTAAATCCGGGGAAGACAGAAGAGTAAATGCCTATACAACTTGTATCCAGGTGAGTACCAACTTAAGAGACAGCTTTCTAAGATGCTCAAGTCGGGGGCGGTTGGGGGGTGGGAGAGAGAGAGAGAGAGAGAGAAAGAGAGAGAGAGAGAGAAACTATTTGCCCAAGGAAGCAGTGAACAACTGAACAACTGTAAGGATTTTTTTTTTTTTTTTGATTTTTGAGATGGGGAGATACTAAGAACACGTTAAGCAGGCCGAAATGGCTGAGACCTGCAGACTAGTGCTCAAAGGATTTGAATAGCACTGATTTGGAAGTATTAAAGGTTATAAGTTAAAGATAGAGATGGAGATAGAAATAGAGATAGATACAGAGAGAAAGCAAGCATAAGAGAGAAAGAGAATTATCTAAATGAAAAGGCAAATCATCAATCTACTTCGTGAGTTTATTATTATTTTTTTTGTCTAGTGTGGAAAAAAATTGGCACGTTTTCCTTTGTTAAGGTGGACACCCACATCTGTGTCAACCAAAGATATCCTACTGTCGCAATAAACAAACAAACAAAAAAAGGTGGGAATGAGAATGGAGAGGAAGAGGAAGGGTTGTTTTTGTTTGTTTGTTTTTTAACAATAAATCACTATGGGCTTGATATAAGGTCCATACCTTTCAAGAAGTGAAATTTATTTTGAGCAATGATTACAAGACGGAAATTCCAGTGTTACTGCACAACGTAGGTAGTGTATTTGACCAAGAAAACAGTACAAAAGAAAGCAAAACCAATCAAGAACAAATTACAGAATAATGTTTTACTGACTTGAAAAATTTTCCTGATAAAGCTCCATGTGACAATTTGTACTTTTCTGGTTTTGGCTGTTTGATGGTCTTTTTTTCTTCCTTGAAAGAACCTGACGGGAAATGATTCTTGCCACTGAGTCAAAGGGGGCATATTTACATAGTTCCTCATGGTGTGACCAGGAAATCCTGCGCAGAAAAAAGTTACTGAAAAAAGAGGGAAATAACTTGTCTGACTGCTTTTGTTTTCTTAAACTTCTCTTACCCCATGTCTGGAGCCATTTAAGATACAGTCTTTTTTTTTTTTTTTTTTAAACCATAGATTTTAGCACCAAAGCTTATGCATTTGGGCATTTGGGCTTGCTTGTCTCTTGTTGATGAAAACTTACGAGGGTGAAGATTTCAGACGCATTTTTTTCTCATTCCTGGGTCTGTTCAGTACCAACAGGAATAGCTGAAAAATCTCCATGCCCAGCAGAAGGCATTCCTGCTTTGCAGGTTTCTAATCTTATGCCTGACAAGCCCTCTGGTGTCCCGCTGACGTCTATGAGCTGAGCATCAAAGGCAGAAATGATACAGGCTCTGTGATCTCTCTCCTGAATGACAGTGATGCTGCCAGCCAGGAGGAGGCTGTCACTTCAGATTCTCCAGCAACTTGAGCAGCTGCAGCTGTCGCCCGAGGGAAAGCCAGATGCACCAATATTTTGAATGTGCTTTTGGGTTTGCTGGGAATGTACAGACTTGTTGCAATTGCTTTGCAGGCCCCTGCTATTTGAAGTCTTTCACAAAGCCAATTACAATTTGGGTACTAGAATGATAACTCTTTGAGTGCTAGGTAGCATGTGCTAAATATTATGTGAGGGTTCATACATTCTTGACTACAAATTCTGTAAACCCCATGTTATAAATAAGGAAAATACCCAGCATGTCTAAGGATACACGGTGAGTCTGTTCTATAAATGGTAATCTGGCAGCATATCTATTCTCCAATAACTTTCAGCCATTCATGTTCTGCCTATAACATATTCTATCCTTGGGCAGGATAGGGGCCATTTATTGCCATCTGGAAATGAGGAATTTGCAAGTTAAATAAATTGCTCTCTATCAAACTCATTTGGAAGGAAGTATTATTGTTGTTCAGGAACAGAAAATGGTGAATTTTGTATTATATGAATTTGTCTGTGTTGGTTATTAGGTATTCAAATGGGATTCACTCTCAAATTCTTTTTCTTTGTAAAGAAGTCTGATTTTGCATTCCCCTGAGCTGATTCTCTCTTTCTAGTGCTGTTTTCTCCAAGTATGCTGTTTTTGTCACTTTAGAAAGTGTGAGCATGATAATTTAAGGTTATATCACAGGATTATTTAGGCAGTGGAAACAGATTTGCATAGACTTGATGTGTGGAACATTCATGAAACAGAAGTTCAGAGTGACCAAAGCCTTCAATGAGGTTTAGACAAAGAAATGGGGGGTGGGGAGTGGTGGTCGATGACATGGGGTAAGTTTGTTGAAGACAAAGTGTAAAGTAACATGTATGGTAAGCTAAGGAATTGGATTGTAATTAGATCTATGTTTTAGGAAGTTAGCTGTGGAGATAGCGTGAATGATAGTGATAGTGGAGTGGTTAGAAGTACGGACTCTAGAGCCAGACTTCTTGGGTTGACATCCTGCGTCTGCTATTTACTAGTTTATGACTTTAGGGCAAGTTACTGCAACTCTCTTGGCTTCAGTTTTCCCATTTGTAAAATGGGGATAGTAAAAATATATACCTTACAAAGTTATTGTGAGGTTTAAATGAGTTAAACTATGGTTAGAACAGTACCTGGTACCTATCATGTCTTTTATACAAGTTTTGATTAAGTGAATAGTATAAAGTAGAATGAAGATAGCTTGGAGGCAAAACCCAGATGGGAGGATTTCCAACGGACCAGGTGAGGGTAAAGGCTAAGACTTATAGTCATTATAGTGGACTGTAGTAATGCAGAAAGACATTTTTCTGGTTGAGAGTATAAAGAAATCTGAATAAAACAAAATGTTTCTTAAAACATAGGTGAACTTGAAACTATCAGTGAGTGGAAACAAATAACACAAAGACACATGTGGGTATCCAAACCTGACCTAGGTCCTACGGCTGGGGACTGAGATGAGCAAGAGATGAAGAAGCCAAGCTCCAAGGCATGTGCACATAGCCAGCTGAAATGAAGCTACCTGTATAAAGCTAGAGGCAATTAAGGGCTGCTCAAGCTATAAAAATGGGACCATAAAATATTTATCCACTAATCTGGAGGGTGTGACAAGAACATGTTTATTCCATACAGTTCCATAGATGAAAAAGTGTCATCTTCAAAAAATGGGTGTGCAAACAGCTATGGGGTTCTAATTAATATTACTCACAATGTATGAAGATTTTAAGCTAATGAAATGAGTGTAAACTGTTCCTGAACAACTCAACTGAATGCTATGTATAAGAAACACACTTCAAATTCAATGATGTAGATAGGTTGAAAGAAAAATATGGAAAAAGATATACCATGCAAATATTCATTAAAAAGGAAGGAGTGGCTTTGTTAATATCTCATAAAGTAGACTTCAGAGCAATGGAAATTACTATAGAAAAGGAGGGACATTACACAACGATAAAAAGACCAATCCATCCAGGATGACATGACAAATCTAATTGTGTACATGGCAAACAACATGCATGAAGGAAAAGAAAAAATGAGCAAAAATTGATAGAACTGAAAAGGAAAGTAGACAAATCAAAAATTGTGGCTATCAAGGAATGGAAGACTGGGAAAATACAATACGCCACCTGATCTAATTGACGTAGAGAGAATATTTCACCATACCATAGCAGAATGCACTTTTTAAAAAAACATCCTTAGAAGAGTAATCAAGATAGACCATATCCTGAGCCATCAAACTAAGAATTGAAATCATGTAGTGTGCACTCTCTGACTATAATAAAATGAAACTAGAAATTAATAGCATAAAGACAATGGGAACATCTCCAAATACTTACAAATTAAACAACACACTTCTAAATATTCATAGGTTAAAGAGCAAGTCAAAAAGAAACAATGACAAGTGAGAAAAACAGGGTGAAAATGAAAATACAGTATATAAAAATACGTGGAGGTAGCATTAAATGTTTATGTGAGAAGTGAGGAAAGCTTTCAAATCAATAATTTAGGTTTATAGCTCAAGAAACTAGAAAACAAAGAAAAAATAAACCGAAGGCAAGCAGAAAAAAGAAAATAAAATAAAAAGCATAAATCAATGAAATTAAAAATAGAAAAACAATGCAGAAAATTAATAAAATAAAAAGATGGTTTTTCAAAAAAAAACAATGAAATTGATAAATTTCTAACAAGACAAATAAAAATCAAAAATGAAAAACAGAAATCATTAAAATGAGAAATGAAATAGGAGGTTTCACTCATTATATTGTGGCCATTAAAAGGATAATAAAGTGAATTAATCAAATCTGGGTAATCGGAGTACCCAGGCATTTAAGATTTCTTTATGTTATGAACATTCTAATTCCATTCTTTTAGCTATTTTAAATTATACCCTAACTTATTGTTGATTATAGTATTCTGTAAAGCTATATAGCTATTATGTACTCATAATAATTAAAAAAAAATTTTAAAAAGATAATCAGAAAATCCCATAAATAATATTATGCTTACACATTTGGCAATTTGGAAGAAATTGTCCATTTCTTTGAAGAACTCAAACTACTAGAACTCAGTGTGAAGGAATAATTAATAAATAGTTCTATAACCAGAAATGATATTCATAATCAAAAAGCTATTAAGGAAAAAAAAGATCTGATGGTTTCACTGGTGAATTCTACCAAACATTTAAAGAAGAATTTTACACAATCTTTTTCAGAAGAGGAGGGTACATTTTCCTATTCATTTTATGAGGTCAGTATTACTCTGGTAGCAAAACTAGCCAAATAAAGTACAAAAAAAAAGAATGAAAGGAAAGAAAGAAAAGAAAGAAAGAAACTATAGACCAATATCTCTTATGAAGTTAGATGCAAAAATCTGCAGCAAAATGTTAGCAAATAATCTAACAATGTATGAAAAATTATATACCATGATCAAGTAGTATTTATTCCAGGTATGCAAGGTTGGTTCAACATTTGAAAATCAATCAGTGTAATCCACCATATGAACAGGCTGGAGAAGAAAAATCACATGATCACATCAATTCACACAGAAAAACACATTTGATCAACTCTAACACCCACTCATGATAAAAAAAAAATCTTAGCTCATTAGAAATGGAAGGAAATTACCCCAACTTGTTAAAGAAGAAGTACAAATTTTCTAGGAAATACTGGAAGGAAAAGAAGTCATAAATCAAGGACTGAAGAATATTCTGAAAAAATATCAGGAGGATGGAAAAAGGAACCAACTGGAAATTCTAGATATAAGCATATATTTAATAAAATAAGAAATTCTGCGAACAGGTTAAATAGGATATTAGACACAACTCAAGAGAAAAGAGGTTGAAATCAAGGAACAGAAAGAAGAGAATAGATTCAAAACTGGTAGAAGCCACAGGATTTGATTATGAAAAGTATGTGGAAATTGTGAGAGAGGCGGTTGACGATGGGGCTAAGATCTCTATTTTGGAAGATACTGGGAATTTGAGGTATCTGCAGAAAATTTAAGTGTAATGCACAGTATACAACTGTGTTTATGCTCAGACATCAGGAGCAAGCAACACACTGGGAGGATCTTGTTTTATGGAGAAGAAAACTAAAGCCCAGAAATGTGGCAGAAACTTGCCAGAAGTGGAAGGACAGAAATCTGCACTTGCAAGTCAGAAGGACTGATTGACAGACAACTAGCTCAAGCTGAGTGTGGAGTAGAGAAAGACCAATATTAAGAGTTCAAAGCCTTTGTTTTTGCCAGTACTCTTAGATGACCGTATGATAAAGTGAAGCCTAATGGTTCAGTCACATAAAAGCTCTTGATACACTTCAACAAATGAGCATTTTACCTTGACAAGTAGCTTGTTAAAGAGAAATTATTTTTAGGGAACAAATGATATAAGTTAGTGCACTTGAGTAGTTACTAAGTTCTTCATGACACAGCAAAGAGCACATTGCTAGAGTTAATGATGGCTGATTTCAGGGAGGTGATCACTGGCAACATAATTTCCTTTTCAGTATTGTTCAAACAGAATGAGTATTTTTTCAAATAATGCCTGTTGATTTTTAAGCAGTTAAAGAATGAAGAAGATATACTCAACTTATTTATACTTTAATAGACTGCATTAGTGTTAGTAAATTTATAACTTATCTATTAATTTACCTCTACTAAATTTTCTGTTTTCTATGATGAAATTATGATATAGTAATGATATAGGAATCTCTGTCTCAAATAATAGGGTTGAGTATTGTAATCATTAGATTAGTCAAATTAGCAGGGTTGGAACATATATGCAATCAATTTGTTTATCAATATGTTAAAATTCATTGAGAGTTGAAACCTGTCTCAGAAGATATCTGAGCAGGGAAGGGTAATGGTTAAGAATTCTGGAACATCACTTTGCCAGACTTTAAGCTGTACTACAAGGTTGTAGTAACCAAAACAATATGGTATTGGCATAATAATAGAGACATGGACCAATGGAACAGAACAGAGAACCCAGATATAAAACCATCCACATATTGCTATCTGATCTTTGACAAAGCAGAAAAGAATCCCTATGCAATAAATGGTGCTGGGAGAATTGGATAGCCACATGCAGACGATTGAAACAAGATTCATATCTCTCAATTACTCACTAAAGTTAATTCACGATAGGTAATAGACTTAAAACGAAGACATGAAACCATAAGAATTCTAGAGGAAAATGTTGGAAAAACTCTTATAGATACTGGCCTTGGCAAGGAATTTGTGAATAAGACTCCAGTGGCAATCACAGCAACAGCAAAAAATGGGACTTGATTAAATTAAAAAGCTCCTGCACAGCCAAGGAAACAACAGAGTGAATAGACAACCAACAGCATGGGAGAAAATATTTGCATGTTATACATCTGATAAAGGGCAAATAACCAGAATCTACAAAGAACTCAAGCAAATCAGTAAGAAAAAAAATCAAACAACCCCCTTAAAAAGTGGGTAAAAGATATGAACAGAAGCTTTTCAAAAGAAGATAGACTAATGGCCAAAAACATATGAAAAAATGCTCAACATCTGTAATCATCAGGGAAATGCAAATCAAAACCACAATGAGATATCACTCGACTCCAGTGAGAATGGCTTTTATCAAGAAGTCCTCAAACAACAAATGGATGTGGAGAGATAGGAACACTCATACACTGCTGGTGGGACTGCAAACTAGCGCAACCTCTGTGGAAAGTAATACGGAGATACCTCAAAGAACTAAAGGTGATACTACCATTTGATCCAGCAATCTCACTACTGGGTATTTACCCAAAGGAAAAACAGTCATTTTATCAAAAGACACTTGTACCCTAATGATTATGGCAGCACAATTATCATGAAGATGTGGAATCAACCCAAGTGCCCATCAATTCGTGAGTGGATTAAGAAAATGTGATATATGTATACCATGGAGTTCTACTCAGCCATTAAAAAAAAAAAAATGAATGAATTCCTTTGTAACAATCTGGATGGAACTGGAGACCATTCTCCTTAGTCAAGTCTGGTAGGAATAGAAAAACAAACACCACATTTACTCACTATTAAATTGGAACTAATCAAACAGCACCCATGTGCACAGATGGAAGTTAAAACTCAACAGAAATCGAGCAGATGGGAGGGAGGAGGAGAGAATGGGTGAAATCATACCTAACGGGTACAACGTACACTACC
>CAUYRT010063369.1:0-22749 GCA_963574885.1 Lepilemur ruficaudatus | reverse complement strand
ATCTTGTCTGTCTCCTCTCTCGCTGAGGTTCTGATAGAGGGCCGTCCTACTTGCCTCTCATTTCGGGAACTGACTTCAGAGGTGGAGGCTCATTCTGCTTTATCTCATCTGTATTCTATTCCTCTTTCCTTCCCCTCCTCTCAAAATTTGCAACAATTTGAAGGCACACAGCCTTAATGAATACCTTCTAAATTGATCAATTATGATTTACCCTTTGAATAAAACTCAAAGACATGGCTTTCTAGAGTAATTTTAGGTAGGAACTTTTATCTCCAAAGTAGATTTAAACACTCTAAAATGGTATTAGGTCGATGGTCTAATGGATTAAGTTGCTAATTGATTAAGTGATTTAGCCAAAGCAGCAACAGTGGCCCTGTGGCTCCCCTTCTCATACCCTTGAAGCTGCAGCCTGGAATGGGGAGGGGGGAGAAGGGGGCCTCTTAAGGAACCAGTGAAGAAAAAGCTAAGGCTGAAATGTCAGGAAGGCTGGTCCCAAGCAGATGAAGGGCTCCAGCTCCTTCCAGGACAGGTGGCTTGCGAGGACAGCCAGCACCGAATCCCCAGGAGATCTTGTACCGACCCCAGCTCCGTGATCGCAGCCTGGTGCTAAAGCGTGAAGTGTTCTCTGTGGTTGGAAATTTTCAGAGTTCGTGGGTTTTACTTTCTGGCTGATTCCCTTGAGAAGACCCTTAGCTCCTTTCCCTTTTGTAAATTTCAGAGAGAAGATTCTCTTCCCATAATGGGAATTCCCAACTCTGCTCCACACAGGGACTCTCCCACTTTTTTTTTTTTGAGACAGAGTCTCACTCCATTGCCTGTGCTAGAGTGCCCTGGCGTCAGCCTAGCTCACAGCAACCTCAAACTCATGGGCTCAAGCGATCCTTCTGCCTCAGCCTCCCAAGTAGCTGGGACTACAGGCATGCACCACCATGCCCAGCTAATTTTTTCCATATATATTTAGTTGGCCAATTAATTTGCTTCTATTATTAGTAGAGACGGGATCTCGCTCTTGCTCAGGCTGGTTTCAAACTCCTGACCTTGAGCAATCCACCCGCCTCGGCCTCCCAGAGTGCTAGGATTACAGGTGTGAGCCACCGCGCCCGGCCTCTCCCACTTTTTTTAAAGAGTGTTGGAGAATAATTCAAAAGGTCTTAAAACACTGTTCATTTCTCATTCTTCTCAAACTGGATCAACTCTCTGAAGAGTAGCATAGCTCAGGGCTGGGAAGGATGGGCTGGGAAGAACCATGAAGCAGAGAAATTCGGCAAGGGAAGAAAGAACTAACATTTGTTCTGCACTTGCCATATGCCATGTACGTTACCTATTAGGTACATTATTTTAATCTTCCTCCTGATCCATGAAGGAGCACATTAGATAGACTAGCTATGCTCCAATAGCAAACAACCCCCAAATCTCCACAGCTTAAAAGAAAGAAAGAAAGAAAGAAAGAAAGCTAGAAAGAACCCAAGGATTTATGCCTCACTTCCATTACTCATCTATTATATAGATCAACTGTGGCTTTGACCCAGGTCATCTTAACTTTAGGCCCCAGACTGACAGAACAACTGTTATCTGAAATGTTTCAGGTTGCCATGGCAGAGGGAAAGAAAATTGTGTGGAATCATGGACTGCTTCTCAAAGATTCCACAAAGAAATGACACATGTCACTTATGCTCACATTTAATTATCCAAAGTAAGTTGTCCGGCCATGCCCACCTACAACAGAAGGTTGTAGGGAATAGACCAATAGGGAAATGCAATCCAACCACGTGCTCAGAAGAACAGCTAGAAATATTTGATGAATAAAGCGTTATTACTTTTGCTTTATAGCTGAGGAAACTGAAGCCTAGGAAAGGCAGTATGTGGGGGAGCTGGTTTTCAAAGCCAGGTTTTGCGAAGTTGTCTCCTGAGATCTTCGCTCCCCTACAGTGAGTGTATTCCACAAGCTCGCTACATACCTGGTGCCCAACCTCCCCTCCCAACACTGTGGCTGTGCTGACGTGTTCCGGGGGTTGCGAGGGTACGCATGTACACCGGGATGTGGACAGGTTAAAGCCAAATCAAAATTACTGTGGATCAGCCATTATTTCATTTTACCCATTTCAATTCTCCTGTATGGGCTTTGACACGTTCAGTATGAAATCCTATGTAACAGAAGTTTTATCTTTGAACATATGCCAGATTTTTCTTTCTAATCTTTGTATCAAGTGTCATAGGTTTCCTTGCTTATTGCTTTTATTTGTTAAGTAATACGGAAAGGACCACTCTGTCCTTAGTTTGGTAAGGCTACAACCTGGTGGATGTTTATGATCCCAGGGAAAGGATGGCCCAAATTCCCTTTATTTCTTTCGGCCAAAACAGTCTCTAGGGGAAATTATTTTTTTGCTCAAAGAAACGATAAAATAACAAGATTGATTCCACTAGCCCTTAGAAAATCAATCCCAGTATTTCATCTCATGGAGCCTAGAGGAAGAGCCCTGTAATGTGAATCCTTCTTGTACTTTTCTATTCCAAGTATCCTTACTGGAACAGAAAAATCTGAAGAAGAAATCCTAAGTGGTCTGCCACAGATGGAATTTCAGACTTTATAACTTGTCCCTGTTTTTTGCATTCTATTCCATAACATACTCATTTGTTTGCATTTAAAAGGTTTTAAGTTACTCACCACTATATAAAATTGATAGGCCAGAAGATATACTAATTTATTCTATGATTTCCACCACCCCTAAGAACTTGACCTTAGCCTTCCCCGCCCTTTAAGAGCAATACCCTTATTATCTGAAAGTAGGTCCCTGAAGGAGAGGGGCAAGGGTTGTTGTCAGGTTGAGGGTATCGTGGGTGCCCTTGGCAACTACAGTGCCCAAGAAGCCAGAGATGACAAGGGTAAAGAGGAAGAGAGGGAGGGGGAGGAGAGAGGGGAGAAGAGGACCATGAAATGATACCAGGAGACAAGGAAGAACCCCAAATATGGCCCCAACAAGCACATGGAAATAACTCAGAACTAATTTACTGATTAACATGGATGTTAAAGAGGCTACATTTTTTATTCATTATATTTTTATGATCCATTAAAATGACAAAAAGTATTAATACCTTGTCTGAAGCAAAGCAAGTTGTAGCCTTAGGCAATTTGTTTAACCTTGCCGATGTCCAATACATAAAGCGTGAATTCCAGTGCTGCTCAGCCTAATAGAGAGTAGAGCTTGCAAAACTCTTTGAAGGCAGAGAGTGCAATCTGGGTATTATATATTATTGAATAAAATGTCTATTTAGGTAGGAAGCTCTTCCAGTAGCATTATATGTGCCTTAGCTAGTCGTCAACACCTGGTAAAGCTGGTTGTCAAAGTTTCACAACAGAAGGGACCCAGTTGTTGACCACTTAAAATGGAAAATAAGAGAACAAAGAGACAAGCCAGGCAGTAGCAAACGGCGTGCACCGTTAAGGCAGTGACTTGGTTCAAAGAGAAATTCCTGAGCTAAAGAAGGCCTCATTTACTGGAATGGAAAAATATAGGGCCAGGAAATTGCTCAGAGGTCTCCCGTCTTTTCCTGTGCACATGGAGATGCACTATGTGTTGGCTACTGTTTTGGATCAGAATCTCAGTTTCAGAAATAGCCCAACTTGTGTCCTTGGAAAGGGAGAGAGTTGTGTGGTGTGGGCAGAGGAGGGGCAGGTGGGGAGGATGTTGGGAGGAGCCAGTTAGACGCTCTCTGGATCCCAACTGTTTCCTTGAGCCTCCCAGACAGTCATCAGAACCGAGCTGGCAGACTGGGCTGCCAACCCGAGCTCAGGGAGCCTCCAGCGGTCCTGAACTCGCCCAGAGTTCACAGGCCAAGGCAGGCCAGCTCTGCGTGTTCAACGCTGCATGGCTGGTCTCACCCATGTCTGCCTATTTTTCACGTGCATAACCTGAACTTCAGTCTCTCATTCAGCAGATATTTACCGGGCAGCAACCTTCTGCCAGACACTGCTTTAGGCAGCAGGGACATGTCAGGAAACAGAAGACAAACATTCCTATGTGCGTAGAGCCTGTATTCTAGTGGAGGGACATGGACAATGAATAGAATAAGCTGGACAGTATGACAGAGGATATGGAGAAAAATGAGGCAGGGAAGGAGAGAGAATGGGGAATATTTGGGGGGCGGGGTTAGGGTGGCCCCACAGCAAAGGTGATACTAAGTGAAAATCTAAAGGAAGCAAAAGAGAGAGCCTTGTAGATGTGTGGGGCAGCAAGAACAGCCAGGGCAGAGGGCTTGAGTTGGGAGAATGTCTGCTGTGTGTCAGGGACAACAGAGGCCACAGGGCCTGATGGCGTAAGCAAGAGAGAGCGTGGGAAGGTGTGAGGTCAGAGGCGTGGCAGGGAGTGACAGCACGTGGAGCCTTTCAGGCCGCTGTGCAGACTCTGCTTTTACTCTGAAATAGATGGAAAATGGCTGGAGAGTTTTGAGCAGAGTGACAAGATCTGATGTACATGGTAATGGAATCCGTCTGGCTATTGTATCACGTAGGCTAACAGGAGCCCAAGGTGGAAGTAAGGAGAAGAGGTAGGAAGCGACTACAATAACCCTGGAAGGAAGCTGTTGTGGCTTGACCCGGGTAGGGGCAGTGAGAAGTGGTTGGATTCTGGACAGACATTGAAAACAAAGTCCATAAAATTTGCTCATCCGTGTACCAGGCAGGGCACTGGCACTCGGGTGGCCTGTGCAGGAGGACGCTAGCTGTGAAGGTGATGGGTGTGTCCCCTCCCCACTCAAGAGGTATTAATAATAAAGGGAAGAAGAGACACAGCTAAAACAGGCTACATTCTCATTGTTCTTCCTTTGCTCCTTTATGTTAATTGAGGGTCTATTGTGGGTCAGACACTATAGTGACCCTGAACTAACAGGATCCCTACCTTCACAGAACAAGCAGTCTACTGAGAGAGTCAGATGTTAAATGAATAATCACACAAGTAAATGGAAGATGACGACTCTGACATGTGCCGAGTGTCGAAATGGGTACGTCTTGCCCTGGTCAGGAGGTCCCCAGGAAGGGATGACGGAGCTGGGAACTGAATAAATACACACCAGCCAAGCAAAGGGAGGCGGAGGGAGGAGAACAGTGTTCTGGGCCATGGAGTGTCCTGCACAGAGGTTCTGGAGGGAGTAGCACAGAAATAAATTAATGCAATCGTATGTGTGTCAAATTCTGGATCGACTCATGCTGGCCTTCTCGGTTTCTCACACACACTGCGGGAAGGGGCAAGACGCCGCTGGAGAAAGGGACAGGGGTCAGACTGCAGAGGGCGTGCAGGCCATGTTCAGAGCTTGAATTTTCTCCTAAGATCAGTAAGAAATGACTGAAGGCCTTCAAGCAGGGGAATGGCACGGTCAGGTCTGCCCATGGGCAAGCTCACTTCAGCTGCCGTGCGGAGAATGAATGACGGGAGTTCAGTAAGGGAGAGGCGGGAGGTCGGGCACAAGGCAACGGCAGCAGCTCAGGTGAGATTGTGGTCCTTGGACCAGCGAGTAGGTTGTGGAGATGAGGAGAGGATATGCAGAGATCTGAAAGGTGTTTAGAAAGTAGGACTGGCTTTATATTGGCCATGAGAGTTGATGGAGACGGCAAGTCCAACAATAATTCTTAGTGTTTTGTTTAAAATTATATAAAATTATAAATAAAATTATAAAATTATACAAAATTATATAAAATTATATAAGTGGATGTCAGACTCAACGACTTGTGAACCTCACCTACTTTTGGTAGACTAACCCACAGGGAAAATCGGAACATTTACTTTTCCTACAAATCTTTAAAAATAAGATGTACTGTAGGATGATTTAGTGTCCAGCCTTACCTGTAAGAGATTGGTGTGACAGATGACTTCCCCCGGCCCTCTCCAGCCCCATGGCCTGGTTGTAAAATGAACTAATGGAATCTCGCATCTAAAACACAATAACTGAACTAGTGCTGTCCGATAGAAACATAATATAATTCAAGCCACAAAGGTAATTTTATATTTTCTAGCAGCTATATTAAAAAGTAAAAAGAAACAGATGGGTTTAATTCGAATAACCTATTTTATTTAATGCAATAAATAAAAAATATTATTACTATTTCGGCATGCCATCAATAGATTATTGAGATACTTTTATTTTTATTTTTTTTTTTACTAAATATTTGAAATCCAGTGTGCATTTTACATGTGCAGCCTGTCTCAATTCAGATTGGCCACATTTGAGGTGTTCAAAGTCACACATGGCTAGTGGGTGCTGAATCGGACAGCTCAGCTCTAAGCCACCAGGCAAGCACACAAGTCTTAAAGCCATGCATGAAGCCCTGGAAATATATGTACCCCTATAGTAATTTAAAAAGTAAGTAATACCTTAAATAGAACCTCTTAAATTTTAAAATTGAATACCTTATCATTAATTAACTGTGGATATTTGAGGACATCTGTTTACTTCTCTCTGCCTCAGTTTACAATAAAGAAGTGTGGTGGGCCCAGATAATGTGTACCTACCACTTCAGTCTTAACGATCATTGATCTCGGGTTAAGGAAGACCAAATAATGTTTCCTTCTCTTTATATTGTCATGGCAACTGAAGAGACCCTTCCCTCCAACCTTCTAAAGTCTTCTATGATATCTGAGCAAGGTGGGAAATTGACTAGTTCAATAATAAACTGACAAAACTCCAAGAATGGCTTTCATTCCAAAGCAAAAAAGTTAAATTTCCTATAGTAATTTAAATACTGACCAACTATTTAAATGTTAATGAAACTATTGATTTTTTTAGCTATAATATAGTATTGTAGCTAAGTTTTAAGAAAAAATCCTTATGTTTAAGAGATACATTCTGAAATATTTATAGATGAAATAATATGCTATTGTAGACTTACTTGAAAGTCAGCCTAATTGGGAGGTGGGGGAGTGGGCAGGGTATAGACGAAATGAGATTGATCATGAATTGAAACTGGGTGGGAGACATGGGAATTCATTATGGGATTCTCTCTACGTTTGTAGTTTGAACTTTTCCATAACAAAGAGTTTTTTTTCAAAGCAGTTTTTTAGACTTTCTTAGGTTGTACTACTGGTCAGATTTCAAATATTCCCCTTAAATATTGTGTATGCCTCATGAAAAAGCCTGCTTGAGTGCCAGGAGCATTCGACTCTTATTTAAAAATATGGTAGAATGAAGCCCCAGGCACATAATTCCCATCATAGTTTGAATATTTCTGGTGCTTTTAGTGGTAACATGACTTTGACCTCTTGTCCTTCCCTTTGGGTACAGTTTAGGGTCAGTATTTATAAGCAAAAGGTTGTGCCTCCTGTGATTCAAGGAGAGCCGCAAACTCTGCCAGAGCCCCGCAGGTGCCCCAGGAGCGTGGCAATGCATCACTGCTTGGACAAAGCAACTGCAACACACAGAAAGGCGCAGGTGTTTGGCTCACAAGGGTAAAGCATGTTACTTCTTGCTCGTGTTTTGGAGGCTCCATGCTATGGAGATATCTGAGGAAGGAAGTCAGAGGGAATGTGACCTCAAAGGCCAGCAGGCCCCGCATGTTGGACCCACAAGAGAGAGGTATATAGTTCACTTGTCATCCTGGGTTGCCTGGGCACTAAGTTTCTGGCATAAGGCTCTCTCATGTTCATGGAGAGATTTCTGGCCTCCTGCTGTCTACCTCGCCTTCTCAAACATCATAATAGGGGAGTAGGAGCTGGACTCCACCTCCGAGTCATTACCCAAGACAGTGTGAGGCTCTGAATAGTGAATTGAGAGCACAGGGCAATCTTGCAGGGCTGATACCTTCAGGTACACTTGCCTGACAAGCTCAGATCTTCTGGCTTTGACACCACTGGCTGCTTGACCCCTCCCACACCAAGAACTGAGGAGCAGGCACTCATTTTTACTTCCAAGGGAAGACTATTGCTAATTTCTTTTAAACAGTGTCTACAAAAAAAGAGAACAGGACTCCGTCTGGGAATGTTTTCCTTTTGCATTTTCATCGGCCAAAAAAAGCATTGAGTTTAGGGTACCAACATATGGCACAAATGTTAATTTTAAGGAAAATTTGGCACACTCAGCATGCTACACTGTGCTACTTTCTACCCATGTGATACTTGGCTTCAGTGATGACAATCCAGTGCCAGATTTTCTTAAATGTCAGGCATTTTAAGAAATGATTTCTCAGAATTAAAAATTACACACAAAAAAATAAGTGGGAATGCTACTGTGATGTTTCTAAATAAAAGGAATTTGACCCACAAGAGAAAACAAGGGAACAGCAGACCAGAGTCCATGATGAACCATGGGCTGACAGTCAAACGTCAGCAGTAAGCTGTTTTAACTTCGAAACAGTATGTTGTAATCCTATAGAACATTGATCAGATGATATTCTACAACATAGAATGTCCAAATCTTTGGGGTGGAAGGAGTGTATGTGGTTTCCCTTGGAGATTACCCCTGTCTGTTGAAGAACTCACTTATGCTACCTAAATCAGATGAGCAGGTGAGAATTATTCAGAGGAAAAGCCCTTCTGGATTAAAATATATATATATTCAGAAGAAAAGTCTCAGCCAACTCTAACATTTGGTGGTTCTCATGATCAGAATAGTCTGGTGCTGAAATACGTTGGGCCTGGAACTCTGTATGTCAGTGGTCCTCAACCTTTTTGGCCCCAGGGACCAATTTCATGGAAGACAGTTTTTCCACCGGGATTGGGAGTGGCCCAGGGGTTGGGGACTTCAGCTATATGTGTTCTTACTAGATGTCCCTTGACCATTTTAGTTTATTATGTTCACCTTAAGTTCAGATCTGACTCTCTCACCTCCTGTGGCTCATTATCATCCACATGCTCTTGAGGTATTTTTTCTAGGTCATCATCCTCATCAGAGATAAAATGCTCATGTCAAGATTGTTCTGTTTCTGCTTATGAGTGAGAGTCTGGATTTCCAGTTATTTTCATACCCCCATAACAGGGAGAAATCTAATGGTGTACTTCCCAATGGATTAATGAAACAGTGCAGGGGAGGAGGAAACTGGGACTGACATGAAGCCTTACAAGGACCAGGATAGTTCTAGCAGGAACGTGATATGTGAGCTGAGATTCCAGACCCTTGAGCTCTAGAACTTCAAAACTTGCATATTTTCCCCCTGCCTCTATCAGATGGAAATATTAATAAAACCTGTTAAACAAGAAGAAAATGAAAGGAGTCACATAAGGTAAAAAGATATATTCAAAGAAATGAGAAATTTAAGTATAAATGAGGTTGACCTTCCTGGAAAACAATTTAGCAGTATGTATTAAGAACTGAAAACTCATATACTTTCACTCTGTAATTCTATTTCAAGAGAATCTAAGGAAATGATGACAATGTAACAAAGACTTACGAACAAAGTTGTCTACAGCAGTGTTATTTGTGCAGGGCGTAGAAACACATAGTAAATAGTCAGTGTCGTAAAGGAAAGCATTCATGCATGGTAAAAGACTTAAAGAAACAAACCAAAATATTATCAATTACTCTCAGTGGTGGCAGTATTGATTATTTTAATTTTCTTCCTGACATATTTCAGTCTTAAATTTTCCAGTGCTAATGAATTTATATTATTTAAAGGTCATTAAAAATAAATTATAGAGAATTGTTCACCTTAATCTAATTCTGGTGCCAATACATTTTGTCTTTTAATAGGTCTTGATCAATGGCCAGCTTATCTCAACTGTTTTCGGCACTTTCTTCTTGTTCTTTTGCTTACCATGAAGCTGTGCGTGCTTTATAGTAAAGCTGTCTGCCAACAGCCCCTGACACCCAGTGAGCTGAGCGTAGAGGTGTCAGGGTGCTCACATAGGCTGCTCATTTCTCCCTTGAATACGCCCCACACTCTTTGTCCGCATGAAGTTCACAGACGTGAATCGCCCAGGGCTCTTTTCTTCCGGAGTAAGGTGCACTAAGGACACTCTAAAAGTGTGTCTTCTTTAGTCCTCCCTAAAAAGTTCTAAGGCAGGAACATTCTTTACTCCTGCTGAATTTCTCATTAATTTCTACAGAATAGCTGTTTACTCGGAAAACCTAAAGGTTTTAGAAATTATAGGCAGGTCTGTAAACTCTAGGCTGAATTCACCCATATTTTGTTCTTATTAAATAGACCCGAATGAGTTACCTCTGGTCCAGGTGAGCCCCTCAGTGGAAAGGTGTTTATTATTTATTCACACCATTATTCACTCATTCAGCTTAACTCCGTTTCAGGCTAGCCTCACCATTTCTTCAACCCAAACAAAAGAAGATGAAAACTTGATGGGGCCGTTTCCCAAATGCTCCATTCATGATGTTATCAAATGTACCGTTTTTACAAGAAAGCCAGAATCAGCCTGTAACTCATAACCAAGACAGACGGGTGGGAGTGGAGGGGAGGTGGGGAGGAAGATGTATTGATCGAAATCAACCAGAACCAAGTCATTCCCAACCACTCAAAGTCGAAAAGCTCCGAGGAACAGAAAATAGGTTATGAGAAAGCACTTAGAAGAACTCTTTCTTTTGCCAAATCTTCCACGAAAATATTCTTTACCCAGAATCTTCTTCTAGATTCGGTCTATAGCATCCAGGCTCTCAGAATACACCCCTCAGTATCCTAACTGGCTTTTCCTTTCCACTCATCAGTTTGCCACACAATTCTTATTCAATTCAGATCCAGCTATTTTTGCACGATTTCACAATGATTTGGAAAGTGTTCTTCGCACTTTGGTTTTAGTCTCTACTCATGAAATGACATTTTGCATTAGGATGATTTAATTTCATGAGTGTGATTTTGGCTTCAGATGAGCCTGGGGCATTGTGTGCTACATTCCAGACATTGTTGCAAAACAAGAGTTTGTGGGGCTGCTTGCATCTTTCTCCTTAAATATATCTATTTTTTTCTCCCTTTGTTCAAATTCTCAGAGTTGAAATCTTGGTTATATTTGAATGTGCTGTTTTCACAAGCTTTAAATCTGAAATTCAGTCCAATCTCTGTTTCCAGTTTCATACCCTCCACTCATTTAAATTGTCTCAGGCAGGTGTGTGTTTACAGAGAGAGATTACGCATGCTTGCACACACATACACACACAGCATAGACATGCCAGATAGGATCCTCTATGTTTTGTCTAAACATTTCTGTTACTGGTGAGTCCATGATAATTAGATATCTGGTGTTACTTGAAACTAGCCCAAAACAGTTTTGTTCTTCTTTAATCTGTCATTAGTATTGTATTAATTGTATTAATTACATTGTATTAATTCTTGCTCATTGCCTTTTGATGGCTTTTGCCAAATTTTCTACTTTAAGTAGTCACTTTTGTGATTGATTTATAGACGTTCTTTGATATTGAATAGTATTATTTGTCATATGTTGTAATTTTTTTTCAGTTTGTCATTTCCTTTTCAGTTTTATGTGATTTTTTGTAATCCAACTATTCGACTTTTCTAGTTTCTAACTTTTAGCCAAAGATTTTGAAAGATCACAGGGTTAAGGCACAGACTCATCAAAGCCTTCTCTACCAGTCAGTTGGAGCTTTGGACTTAGAATGAAGCTGGTACAATGTTCCCTACTATGTTGTTGTTATTGTTGGCAGGGTTTAGGTCTGGGAGAAAGGATTGGATTTATACTCATCCTGGGGAAGAAGAGCCCATTCGGAAACTAGAAGAATAGAAGTAAGAGGAAAGATTCTTGAATAAAAGTGGGGAGGGGCATGGGAATGGGGATAAAACTTACATGTTTATAAAGAGTCATTCATGTGACTAGAAATTGAATGACTATTCTGTCACCTTTTCCAAGTTCCTAAGCTTTGGGCTGATTTTAGGGGATTTTGAGGGCCAATTTCTCCCCAGACTTGAGCAATTGAATGATTTGGTGGACAGGGTTTCCTGGGGCCCAGTTCCCTGAAAGATGCCACCACTTTACATTTGCAGAATGTTTCCCCTCTTTGCAAAGATTTTTCACATACTCTACCTTGTTTGACGATTACAGCAACTATGTAAATGAGCAGGGTACCCCAAGGTTTCCTATTCTTTTTACAGGGTAGAAATGAATAGAATCTCAAATTCAACTGACTTTCAAAACTTGCTTAGTGACTGAATTAGGCAAGGTGAAGTGTGCAGTCCACTATACAGGGGCAGTGTGGCCCAACAGAAGGTGCGCAGGCAACGACACTGGGCATATTTGGGGTGGAATGCCAGCTCAGCCACCTGCTTGCTCTCTGACCTCAGGCAAGTCACTTCCCCTCTGTGCTTTTACTCCTCATCTATAAAATGGAATAATGGTACCCATCTTACAGTATTGATGTGGAAGTTAAATAACATAATGTTCCGTTTCTTTCAATTCTTTATCTTTTTGGTATTATGTGTTCTTGAATGCCAGCTTGAAACTTGCATAGATGGAGTGGTGTGTAAAGGCACTGAAGAAATGAGAGAGCGTGAAGGGCCTGCACAGGGCCTGGAACAGAGCAGACGCTGCATCAACTAACTCCTCCCCCACCCACCCGGCTCACAAACTCCTGGGGCTAAGACGCCCTTGGAGGCTTTCCCCTGAAGGTTCCTAATGTGGTTTTACAATCCCACTGATTCAAATGCCTTTTCCCATCAAAAGATTTAGAGTGTTGCTGGCATGAAGAAATATGACTCATTTCAAAAAAAAAAAACCCCTCAATTATTTACCCAGTAGGCCATTATGTAAGTGGCTCAATGTATGTAAGTGGAAAAGATCATTTATTGAGATAAAAGTTTCCAGTAACAGGTCTCAAGAGAGAGCTTAGTGTCATGGTTAAGAGCAGAAGTTGGCAAACTATAGCCTCCAAGTTATGTGCAGCCCACCACCTGCTTTTATAAATAAACTTTTATTAAAACACAGCTACTCCCATTTGTTGACATGGGGACTCTGGCTGCCATCATTATAAGTGGCAGGATTGAGACATTGCAACAGAGACCGTGTGCCTCACAAAGCTGAAAATACTTACTATCTGACCCTTTGCAGTAAAAGTTTGCCAATCCATGCGTAACAGCTGGTATTTCAAGGCCACATGACCTTAGGCAAGTCATATATACTCACTGTGTCTCAAATTCCTTATCTATAAAATAGGAATAATAATAGTTCTAATTAAACAAGATAATCCATGTAAAATTCTTGCATGTGATAAGTCCTCAGTTACCAATATCTACCATTATTACTACCAATGACATTGATGTACAGCAAAGCTCTTAGGCTAAAACATTCACCCTGACCCAGGAATAAAAACCTGTTTATTCATCCTCAGATATCAATAGTAGCTAAAATAGTCACCCTTCCCTGCTACAATCATGTTTTCTTAAGATCAGCCATTTCAATGCCATTAGCTCAACTTGCAGGACATTAAAAGCATACTCTACCATTTCTCCACACTTAATGTAGACATTGGGATCAGTGTCATTGGATATTTTCCAATAGTCTGTGTAACCTATCTGGGAGAGGGGGAATTGAATGAGGCATTTTGTTGGAATTAAATGTCATGAGTACCAGCTGCTTCTTTCTAAAAATATGAGCTAGATATTCTAAAAGGTGTGAACCATCAATCAAAGTACAAGGGAGGATTTTGCACTTAGTTGTTTGTTGTTAGATATTGTTTTTTAATTGTTGTAAAGAAAACCAACCTTTTGACAAATGGCTTTGAAAGCCATTACGGGAGTTGAAAAACCAACAGTCCCACTTTGCCTCCTATATACGGTGGGAAATACTTTCTCAATGTAAAGAAGAAGTCTTATCCTGCAGTCCAATCAGCATATGGAGGTGATTTCCAAGAGAGAAGTGAAAAAATAAAAATCCCACAGCCCAACCTTTCAGAAGTATCATAGTCATGCAGAGAGAAAACTTACCCCTGCCCTCTTCCTCATTGTCAAGCTTTGCAGCTTAGAAGAGCCGTCCAGGCAGCTGGGCAGGGCCTTGGTGGAAGCATGGGAGGAGAAACAGGGATGGGGAGAGGTCTCCAGCTTGAGATTCACATGCATACAAATGGTGCACTTGGTGCACCTGTGAGCACCCCCTCACCACCATAAGACTATAGCATGACCTGTTCAGATGCTTCCCTTTGTGATTACCTGAACCGCCAAATGGCTATTGCTATTGGCTGTGCTTCATCAACTCAGCTTTGGCATAGAGAAAAATGTCCTCTCCATCATCAGTAGCCTGGGCAGGTGGGGGAAGGGAGGGATAAATAAAAGTCACTGGGCTTCCTCCATAAGAAGACCTCTATGCCACCCTCCCCCACTCTCCGTGCCCACTCACACTCCCCTCATTCTCATTCAACACAGGCTTACTGAGCACCTCCCTACGGTAGTTCCCAGCCTTAGGTGACCAAGAATATCACCTAGAGAGCTTGTAAGAAAGGTCAATGCCTGAGCCCCACCCCAGAGATCCTGAGGTTGTTTAGGTCAGGGGAGGGGCCTAGGCATTGCGTTGTTAGGTGGAGGAGAGTATTGTATGTTTAAAACTTTCCAAGTGATTTTAATGTGCTGACCTACTATGTGCCAGACACTGTTTTAGGGGGATGCAAAAGCGAACATAAGCTAGGTACCTGGGCTTGTGGAATTTATGGTCTAGTGGGGTAAGACAGACAATAAACAAAGGCATGGCCAAGATATTTTCTGATAGTGCTCTAGGAAAAGAAAACTTGGGGCCGTGAAAGAGAGAGCTGGGGGATAGGGAGAATTGTAACTTCAGAGTGGTCAGGGCATCATCGTGGTTGCGGGGTCATGCTTTGCTTCTTTGCACGTGGTGAGCTCTGTTAGCGCTCAGGGCCAGAGACAGGGCCACACTCAGGCGGACATCTGCTCCTTGTTCAAGATGGTTAGAGTCACTGTGTTCCCTGAGCTCAGTTTCTACAGGCTGATGGACACTGTGGACCCCAATTGGACAGGTCAGCCCAGATCAACCACCGTAACTGGAAGCCACCTTGGAGGGCATGCCTTTCCCTCAGTGGTTGGGTTGCAGAATGAATGCTTCAGCCCTCTTTCCCATTCACCTACTATTAAATAAATAGCAAATAAGGGCAAATCTTGAGCAATCCTGTTTTTTAAAAAATGTATCACTGTGTGTTTTCCCCATTAATATGAATTTCTTTGATTCCTCCACTCGGAAGTAATATCCTATTATCAGCATTATTTGTTGAATACAATTTTCTGATTTGTTTATTGATAATACTAAAAGCAGACTGAGCCACACTTATTCAGTGCAGGCACTCTGCAAGATAACGATCTCATTTAACCCATTGCTAAGGTAGGCATTATCAGCCCCGTTCCATAAATGTGGATACCAAGCCTCCTGAAGGCTAACAGAACTTAGAATGTGGCTTGTCTTTTTAGACCTTTGTGGTCCCTTCCAGTTCAGAGAATCTGTGGTCCTGTGATTTCTAGCTAGTTTCCTCAACTAGGTGGCAAGCTCTCTACAGAAAGGCATTTCATCTTATGCATCTTTGCAGAAGACTTCCTTCTCTCCAACATGCCATGTGCCATGCTTGTGGTGGGCAATAAACACATCAGAGACCAGTCTGTGAAGGCAGCTGCCAGTCACTCTGGAGGCCGGCCGTACTGCTGCTCATCACCTCCCGCGTGTGGCGGCAAAGGTGCTGACTCTGGCCTTTCTCAAGACGCTCAGCTGGAGTCCTTGGCAAACAGCACTGAGACTTCTCAAAGGAGCCCCAAAGCACCTCACAGGCGTTTCTAAATGGGTTCTGTCGGTGTTTGCCCCGTGATCTGTCTCCTGGAAAGAAAAATTCAAGAAAAACAATTATTTTATGCTCCTCGCCCTTTTTTTCTTAAACTTTTAAGAACTGAGATTAAAACACCAAATAAAGAGTCAATGCAATTCCTAGCCTAGGGTTGGTTATTCAATAAGGCCGACTTTGAATCCCAAGTCATAAGTGGATTCTGTAGTTAAGGGGGTGGAGGGTTCCACGCAGAGAAGGCAGTTCAGGTAAGGCTACTAACCAAACTCGACCCCTGAAGGGAACGCCCTATTTTGTTAAGGTGACACACTCAAAGAACATACCAATGTGGATAAAAGAAGACTATACATGGCTTGTGGGGTATGTGTGCATTTGTGCATGTTTGAGGCAGAGGAAGAAAATGAGGATATGAATGTGGTGACATCTCACTGAAAAAATTAACATAGAAAATTGAGAAGTTACAGTAACCTTCTTTTCTGAATTTAGACTCCTCACTCCTCCAGACTGAGGTCCTTTTTGCTTTTCACAGCTTAAGGGCCTTAAGAGAGACATAAAATTGTCCAAAACATAAGTCCTGTGATTATCTCAATTTAGTTGAAGAATAATTAAGCCCTCAGAGGTTTAATCAATGGTGGTGTTTCCCTCCACCCCATTCCTCTCCTTTTTTTCCTTTGCGTCCAGCGGAGGACCACAGCCCTCCAGGGAGACTCAGCATGGCTTGACTCACCGAGATCATCCTGCCCCAGCTGAGCACAGGAGCCTGAGAGCTCTGAGCCTTTTGATTGGCCTGTGTGGTGCTTCTGAGAGCACCAAAGAGTCCTGATCTCTCAACCTCTTGATGCCCAACCAGATTTAAGGAGTTAGAATTTGATTTCCAATACCAACAAATGCTCTTTAAATAATGTGCATATTCAACACAATGTTCCCAGCAATAAATAGCCAACAGTGATAAGGTTTGTTGCTACAAATTTCTCCACATGGCAAATTAATTCATTCTGATTCTGAACTGGCTACCGATGGTGTTATTAATTTATCAGTTGGAGATACAAACTAAACTCACATGTACTCTGAAAGCCGCAGACAAATCTGTTTTAAAAAGCAGATATAGCCACGCATAGTAAAGGAATCACAAACAAGCAAGGGATACTTATTGAGTATCTTCATGGTGGTGAGTACAGTGCAAGGTGCCATGGGAGAAAGAAGACCATGAATCCCAGGCTGCAGGGAGCTTACACACTTGTTGGGAAAACAAAGCCTAATCACGAAATAATTAGAGTGCAATACAGGGAGAGAAAACCCAGAACTCGGCAAGGGCAATGCAATAGGATTTGAAGGAAGGGAGAGGTAATTGGGCACACTACTTGGGAGCAAAGGCTTTGGGGAAGAAGCAGAACTTGATTTCAACCTGGAAGAATGGAATGGATCAATGAAAAGAATATTCCCAGATGGCCGACCAATCTAAACAAAGATAAAGAGGTGAGGATTAGTTTGCCCCATGTAGAGAATAGCAAAAGCCTGGTCTGACTACAGTTGACAGGATTTGAAAGAGAAGGGGAATAGAGTTGGACTTGAATATAAAGAACTTTGAAAGTCAAATGGATTTTACATTTGATTTGCTCTGTGTATCAGGTAGGGGCTGTTTAGCTACAAGCCACAGAACTCTGGAAACATTTGCTTAACCAAGTAAAGGATTCATTTTCTCAAATAGCAAGACCATCAGCACCAACTGGGTACAGGAGTTCCGCAGTGACCTTCCCTCCACCCCTCTATCCTACTTGGTGGGAAGCTCTGCCATTAAGCTTGCTGCTTCATGGCTCCAATATGGCTGCTCCACCTCCAGTCTCATATCCACATTGAGGGGAAAAGAGAAAGACAAGAAAAGATAATGTGGTTGGCGTCTGCATTAGGAATGCAAAAGTTTCCTCAGAAATCCCTAGCAGTCTTCTATTTATAGCTCATTAGCCAAATTGTGGTACAAGGTGACCCCTACCTGAAAGGATGTCTGGGAAAGCTAGTGTTTTTGCTGGACACGTTGTCACCACAAGCAAAATCAGAGTTCTGTTTCTTAAGGAAGAAGGGGAAATGGATATTGAAGTGGCAAATAGCGATCTCTGTGCACCATGTATAGCAATCTCTGTACACGATTATTGTAGGTTCCCGAACAGAAAGTTGTCTTAGAAAAAGTGATGACTTTTTTAGATGGATTTGGCATTGGTATGCAAGGGATTTGGCAGGAAGGAGAAGAAGGGTCTGGGAGGGTGGATGGAAGCTGTTGCAAGTAATCTAGGAGTGAAGTTGTGGGCACTCGGACTAGCGTACTAAATATGACAATGGAAGGCAAGAGGGAAGCGGGCAGACAATGAGCAAGATATTGCGACAGCCACACGGCAACGGAAAGACAAGGTGAGGGTGTTGGCGGATTGACTTCTGGTCCTTTATCTTTTCCTTCTATGCATAAAGTTAACATTTGGGGTGGATGGGAGAGAACTTACAGAAGGGAGAAGCTGATAAAGAAAAATCCAAGGATCAGAGACAAGCTGAGGCAGTAACAGATCCTGGAGTTTGTTGCATGTGAACATAGAAAGCTCCCGCAGGTAGAAAAGGAATGAGTGAGGTTCAAAGTCAGGGAATTCTAAGATGAATGTGCTCCTCTTTGCTTTCCAGGGACGTTTTCTAAAAATAACACACAGGAGAACGTTAGAATAGCCTCTAGAATACAGCTGTGATTAAAACGCAAGATGAACCAGATCTGAAAACAAATTACATCCCTTTAATGACGGACTAATCCTAACCAAAGAAAGCATTCTGCCTGTTTGTTAGAATGGGAGTAGCAAGGGAAGAGTAAAAAGGAGGGGATTTCATAGACTTTTTTGTTTGTAGTTTCATCTACTAGTTATTGTAGAAGAACAGAATAATTCTTTTAAGACCAGAAAGTTATTGCAATGTGAAAATGTATCATTTAAAAATGTTATCAAGTACTAGTCATGGTGCAAGGCAATGAAAATACAGAAAGGTTTAGGAAACGGTCCCTGGCCTCAGGGAGATCCCAGCCTTGTGGGAGGCAGATTATCACAGTAGCCCACGAGGAAGCTACCTCAAGGCTGAGAGGAAGGAGGGACTAATTCTGTCCAGCGGCTGGGGCACAGTTTGCACCTCGACATCCCTAACTCATCCCTTTTCTACAGTGGCACAAATCAGATTGGACTTTTAGCCTGAAAGGAGCATTTGAGCAACTCAACTATATCAGGGCCCTGGGGGAAGACCTGACATGACAAAAACCTAAGGGTCTCACCCTTGGATTCCTCCTCACACTGGGGAAGAAGCCAAGGAGAATCCATGGAGGGGTGGAGTGGAGAAACCGCATCAGTCACGCCTGTAGCGTGTAATTCTGTAACTGCCGTGGATCTTCACGGCACAGTCCACTTCACCGGAACTTTCAAGGCTGAATGCAGTTATTTTTTTTACTTATACACACCGGGCTTTCTTAATGCGGTTAATGAAAGGTCAGCTTAATTTTGTAAGCTGACAAAGCTCCGCAGTCCTACAGAACACTCTGGTAGGGAAGGCCGGGGCACAGGGGAAGGGGGAAGGTTTTCTCTCTTCCCTCACATCCACAGGTAGTCTGCATTCTTTTCATGTTGTTCTAACTGATGTTTTAATGATTAAAAAAAAAAGGAAAAAAAGGAATATTTTGAAAGAAATATTCCTTATGTTAGTCAGAGAAATGTAGTTCTGCTTCTTATTCTCTCATATTCAGTAAATCAACCTTTCAGTTCAAGATTCTTCTACTGCGGCTCCATATCTGGTTGTCAGTTTCTTCCACCAGATGGTGAGTTCCTTGAGCCTAGTGTGTGGCATGTTAGACATCGCCTTCCCGGCACAGAGGAGGCACCTGAAGCAGCTTGCTGAGTGAATACCTTTGGGGAGGCTCTTCCCAGTCTGACTGTTTGCTGCTGTTTATACTTCTTTCCCGACGACCTAAGCCTGAGTCAGAAAGCTGCACGCCAAACTATAAACCAGGGCGAAGTCTGCCAGGGGCATCGAAAGACCTTAAGCAGAAAAAATCCAGGCATTCAATGAAATGCACCAAGGGAATTCTTCAGAGCTCAAAAAGAAGGGGATCCCAAGTCTAATTTTGCCTGAATGTTTGCTGTTTGAGAGCCAATGTGAATTTTTATTTTTTCAATGCAAGTGTTTGAATAGCGAAGCCATGTGCAGTGTATAAAAGTATAAGCAGAAAAGGTACACAAATTTCTCCTTTCCACCCAGGGCCCTGCACAACTGCAAGGCTTCTTTCTACAGAGGAGGGTGGGAATGGCCCCTCCTCAAGCTGGTGACTCCCCAGCCCTCCTGCTCCAGCTACAGAGTGCGCCTCCCCAGAGACAGCCCACATCGCCAGATTCTAGTATTTCCTTCCAGAGCAAGCTATCTGTACATGGACATGAGGAGATAAGGATATATGTTTTATAAGTATTTATATTTTATAAGAATGATGTTAGTGAGCAGAATCAATAGAAAAAAATCAATACGAAGCAGGTGAATAAGAAGACCTTGAACTAAAATTTGTAAGGGGGGAGAAAAGGTATCCAGATGAAGAGTGATTACTCATCAGAAGGCAGAAATTGAGCAGGAATTCTATCCACATAAAATGTAAGGATAGGCTGGGGTCCTGGGTCCATCTGCCCTTAAGGATGGACATCTCCACAAAGCTAATGGGCATCTGCATGAAGAGTTGTGGGGGAACCTGAAGTTGTTGAATAAATAGGAAATTGTGGTGTCCTGCCCGCTCAGGACACTGTTTGCTGGAACATGGAGCGCTCTACTCTGTGATGACACACTCTCTCCAAGGCTCAGTGGCATTTGCCCACGGTCACCTTGGGCATTTCCAGAGCCCTCCCACATTCATTTATATTATTTCAGTGAAACAGGACATTTCACCTTTCATGTGAAAAGAATATGGCACACACTGGCCCGGGAGCCTGAGCCAGGATGAAGCAGGGCCGGACCTTCTGAGGGGCACTGCCCCAGTCCCTGCCACACCCTGGCTAAACCACCTTCCTCACTGGAGAGGGTCTTGGCAGTTAATTTATGTGAGGTTGACTTGGGATAAACTGGAACAGGACAAGAAACCAGCTAGTCCTCCCTTCAGGAAACACCAAAATTTTGCTGGGATCAGGGAGCAAGAGCAAGCTAGAGCATGGGGTTATTTGTCACGTATCTTCCCAAGTATAAATTGGATCCCTACCACATATAAGGCCCCAGGCAAGCTTCTGATTTTCAGATCAGATTATATTAGAAATACAAGAGATCCACCACACAGAAAGGTGATTGGCAGCACAGGATCCTGCCAATGAGCAAGAGCATGAAACAATTGTGATAGATTTCAGAGACGTGAAGGGTTTGCTTCCAGCTTTTAAGGAAAGAAAAGTTTCACCTCTAAGTTCTCATAAAGACTCCACTGGCGAAGGTTCTCTCCACCTCCTGCCCTGCAGAATCTTGCAGCCATTTGGCTGATATGTCCAATGAAATGTGTCAAAGAAAGAAGGGAGCTGACTGGATGGGCGAGCAGCACTTGTGGGGGCGTCGAGACTCAGGACTGGGCCCGTGGGGGTGGAGATTAAGAAACAAGTTCCATTTTGTCAGAGAACTCAGTTAATCAAGTTAAGGGGAAATGATGCCCAAGAGTGATCTATGGACTGAATATCAATACCAATTTATTGATTTACAAGGGTTAAGAATATATTTTCTAATGACCAGATGATGTTGTCCACTGATGGCAGACTACTTTACATTTCAAAGAATGTTGGAGCAATTATAGAAGATTGTTTACTGAACATGCAATCAAGGCCAAAGATTACCTCGAAGGATAAGTTAATGCACCATCCCTGCTCCACAATATTCTTGCTGAATAGAATATATGCAAAAATGCTGATATCTACCATATTTAAAAATCTCCCCTTGGGATAGAGCAGGAATTAATATCATTAAATTCTTATAACCCAGTTCTCTTTATGTACCATATGCATATTATTGGACACATTCCATAAATATGAATTGATTAGAGGGTCGAGTCTGGGGACCTTAACTAGAGCTGGATATTTCCCAAATATCCTCCATTACTCTTTTTATAATGATGTGCAGAATAGAATGTTTTGGTATATTTCTTCTATATTTTAAATTTATTTTAAATTTATGTTCAGTAAAATTCATTCTTTTAGTTCTATGAGTTTTGACAAATACAGAGTTCAATGACTACCACCATGATCAAAATACAAAACATCTCCATTACCTTCCCCCCAAATATTTCCTTGAGTTACACTTTTAAAATGGGTTCCTTTCATAGATGGCTAATCTTATCAATTATGTGCTGATTCTTTCTGCAAGTAAAAGTGGTATGTTTTCTGGCATATCTACCAATAGTGGGGCCCACCGGGCTGAATACGCTGCCATTCCCAGAGTTGGACAAAAAGAAGCTTTCTAACATGCGTGTCTATTTTTGCTTAGCTAGGATTAAGTCTATTAAGTTTACTTGATCTAAGAACATAAAACCAAAACATATATTCTAAGAACATTTCTCCCAAAGAAAGCTGGAGAAAAATTCTAACATTCTAGTTAGAGTTTCATCCACAAGAGATATATTAGCTCCAAGGGTTGGGGAAGAAAACTGCTAAGTCATATCTCCAATTCATTTCCTTCCTTTAAAAGGGTCACAAGGACAGAGATAAACCGAACATGCTTGCAGTTGTTCTAGTGCTCAAATAATCACACTCACTCCTGCTTTCCAGAAAGCAGGCCTAGGTATTCAGCACTTAATCTTTCCTAAATGTAACCGGTATTAATTTTAACCTATGCAAATTAGTAGCTGAATTTGTTGTTAATTTTTTTATTAAGAGCTTCTTCTTTTTTTTTTTTTTTGAGACAGAGTCTCACTCTGTTGCCCAGGCTAGAGTGAGTGCCGTGGCGTCAGCTTAGCTCACAGCAACCTCAAACTCCTGGGCTCAAGCAATCCTTCTGCCTCAGCCTCCCGAGTAGCTGGGACTA
>CAUYRT010063368.1:0-76258 GCA_963574885.1 Lepilemur ruficaudatus | reverse complement strand
ATTTAATTGTACACTTAAAATGGAGTGTTGGTTGTATGTAGATACAGTTGGAGCACTATGTATGTACTCTCTGGACTACTTTGACAGAGTAGGTTTTTGAATGTAACAAGATAAGTCAACTTGAGTGGTAATATATTTTGGTAAATCAGCTCACTACAAATTGTGACTATAAACGTTGTACTGTAAATGTTTTGTAGTTTTTCCCCAATAAAATTTTTGGAAGAGAAAAAAAAGAATAAGAAGAGTGTAGTACAGGTAGATAGTAGCAGTGGATTGAAGCTTTGGCAGAAGGGAATTTCGGGAGTGTGTGTCATATTATGAGAGGAATTTATAATAGAATTGGGCAAAGATGAGTTTTAGAAATTTTTGCTTTTTCTTGTAAAACATAATTCTTTTTTTGGTGGCTCATCAGTAGATTTCAGGAAACACATCACTCTTCCAGGTGTTGGCGGGAGGGATGTTAGATGTTGGATTTTGTTTCTTTAACTTTTGACATCTAGCTAGGATGGGCCAATTGATGGCCCAGTTTAATTTAGGTTATGTCACAATATCATGTACATTGATCATTTTCGGAGCATGGGGACTATCTTGTCAAAGGCCAAAAATGCTTTCATATAGCTTTCAATAAAATTGGAAAACAGTAATTTAATATTGACTGAAGGGTTTGGAATGGATTGTGTAGTAAAATTTAAAAAAAAATCACTAAAAAACAACAACTCATTCAAACTGGTAGCCATAAAACAGACAAGTGCCAACTTCTAAATTTAGGAAGTCATTTCAGTGAAAGATCCTTGTTGGGGGTGTGTTATATCTAGTTCTTACAGACTTACTTGTCAGTTCAATAGTTCTGCTTCAGGGATTCCCATTAAGTTCTTGAGTTACAGGCCCATGTCTGACTGCCCCTAATTATAACTGGAAAATGAGCTGTAGCTAACAATGTCATTTAGCTCCCCATTAGCATTTATATCATTGCAGTAGAGTTTTGAATTCCTGCCTTTGTGAGGGCCCTTGAAGCTTCAAAGCAGATTGTAAACTAAGAAATGACCAATAGAGGAGCCATTTTTCAGGATAACAGTGTAAATCAATTTGTCTTTATGGTTTAAACAAAAGTAGGGCTTGTGAAGACTAAAAATACATTGAAGCCCAGTTTAAAAAGAGAGAGGAAAAAGTATCAAGAATAATATAATAAACATTCATGCACCCACCATACAAAAATTTTTAAAAAACTTAACACTGCTGCTTAGATATCTTTTTGATAAAAGATATAAAGTTGATAAAGGTATAATATTGAAACATTTGGTTATCATCTCTCTAGAAGCCACCACCATCAAAATTTGGGTGTATAGCCTTTGAACCTGTGTTTTGCATCTATATGTAAATTCTACATGGTAATTGGACAAGCATACATTGTATGATTTAATCATGAAGCATTTTCCAGTGTCTCCCTTGTCCCTTTACCCTGATGCTGTGTATATTTATTCACTCTTCTCAAGCAGTAGGCAAAATTTGAGTAGTCTGTGACATTTCTGGCTACCTGTGGTTAAAACACAGTCAAATGGTTATTTAGGGGCACTAAGTATTGCCTTAATTTAGTAATTAAAATTTTCCAGTCCCATAGGATTATTATAGTCCCACATAAGGATCAAAACTCCAAACTTGATTTAATGTTAAAACTTCTCCCCACCCCTAGCTTGTTGGTCCAGGTGCTTAAGGAAAGTCTGAGGTTAGATGGTGGGGGCGGGGCTGTGGTTTGCTTCTTTTCTCTTTATGCCTTGAGTTTCTACAGGACTTTCTTTGCTTCTTTACCTTGTGTCTGAGCCCTGCAGCGATGAAGGAGGCTGTGTAGGGAGGAGTTGTAAGATGAGGAACGTTCTGACTTAACCGATAAAGGTCTGTATCAACCAAAGTCCTGACAGGAAACAAACCCAAAAGGGGTGATTGCCAAGAGTTTAACGAAAGGAGTGTTTTCAAAGGAAAAGTGAAACATCCTGTGATTAGTGACAGTGAAAAGCCACTACTCTCCCTAAGTTCATCCCCAACAGCTTTGGCCTTAAGTAGAGGAATATGGTCACATGGCCATTGCCAATCTACAGCCCAGCTGTGAGGGAGCCAGGGGAATAAATAAACCGGATTCTTTCATTCCATACTCCAATATCTTGTGGTACCTTCCACTGGCTAAAACCAGCCAGCACCTAGAGGCATGGTGCAATCTAAATAGGTCAGGCTGCAGGGCAAGCTTCTAAAGCTAAATCATTTTCTTGTGGGTACTTTGCTGGGTCTTCAAATATTTTTTCCTTTTCTTTCCCCTATCTCTGCCTAACCTGTGGGGAATTTCCATCTACATTTTCTAGATTAGGCAGATTGTATCCTTATTACAGATTTCTGCTGCCTCTTTTTTACGTGCTTACCTATCTAGCTGTGTGCCCAGTTTCCCGATTCTGAATACGTTTATTCCTCTAGGGATGCTCTTCCCTCTACCTGGCCCACACCTGGCCCAAGAAAATCACTCATGCATTCTTGGCCGTAAAAGATGCTAAACAGGTATACAAAATGGAGTAGCACTTTGCCTTCAGCCACCTTTGGATCAGGGTATCCACTTACCTCCATCCCTTTGGGGGTTTCCAGGCTAGATTCCAAAATTGATCCCAAACCTTTGGGAGATGAATTAGTCTGTCTGAGCATTCCACTTAAAGCCCTTTTCTCTTAACTCAGAGTACAGAGGGAATCACTTTATCTCATCCGGTTCTGTTTTTGCCTTATGGTTTCTATTCCATTAATATCTTTGAATATTTAAAACATTCATAGCCTAACTGTCACTTGTAGAATAGTCTAGTAATTCAGGTTTAGAATTATCTAGTATCTCTGAAATGATGGTTTGTGATTTTTGATCATGAATTAAACTTCACTGATAAATCATTTTCAATAGAGTGCCCAAGGCAAAGAAATGAGTTTACAGAGATGACATCATATTTGCTTCTGTCAGGCCTGATATGTTTTATTTATTACAGACTATGTTTATGCTCAGTGCTTGTCTTGAGATCCAACACGACAAGAGTTGTGTGTTTTGACCTTCACATGGATGTCGCACAGGAGCTGGGCTCAGTGTCCTTGTTGCTTATTTTATTTCTACCAAGGGCCCCAGAAGGATGATGGTAAGCTTCTGTGTTGCGTCTATGGACTGGTAGGTAAGGATTTCCTACTTTAGTTTTTTGTACAGTGAAATTTTTTGAGATCTCATACACAGCAATTGAATATCCCTCCCATACTGGGGATGAGATAGCAAGTCCTGGATGTACCCTTCTGAATCATTGGCAAATCACTCTGGGTTCCTAGATATTTTATTCTTGGTTTCAAGCTGTAATATAAATATTGTACCATTTTTATCAGACATTCCTGTAAGGTTTAGATTATATGTGTGGTGGGTGACATATCAGCTTAGTCTTCTTTATTGACTACAGATCAGCAATTTTATAATAGTTTAAAAGGAAAATTTTTTGTGTGATGAATTGGGCACCTTCATTTCTATGTAATTTTAGCATTGTGACTTCAGTTATGCAATATGCACTGCATAACATCATAATTTCTAACTCAGTTTAATCCATTAATAATTCTAAAATTTATAAAGATACTACAAATGTGTTTCAGGGAAGAACATTTTCTATGCATGTTAGCATGAAAGTAATCAATCACAAATGTCATATTTCCAGATATATTGTACAAATACAATTATATTCTACTGTAAATAATTATTAGAAAAATCAATTCTTTCTATTACACATAATAAAAATTAAAAAGAAGGAAAGCCAGTGTTCATTTTGATGTTAGAATACTCATTTAGTTCTCTCAAGAAATTGATAGATATAGTGAAACATTTATGGACAATATTTGTGGTCTTGTTTTTTTCACTTATTTGATTATGTAATTTCAAACACGTGAGACACCAGTCTTAAAAATGGAGAAGCAGAAAAGTCAGCCAGAAATTAAAAAATAAAAAGAGCAGAATGTTATACATTGGAAAACTACTACTTGTGAATCACCATGTAATGTATCAAAGTTCAAATTACAGTCATGTTCTGCATAACAATATTGTGGTCAAAGATGGACCACGTATATGAGAGGGGGTTCCATAATGTTATAATGTCATATTTTTACTGCACCTTTTCTGTGTACAAATATGTTTAGATACGCAAATACTTACCACTGTGTTACAATTGACTGTGTGTGTAGTAGGTTATACCACCTAGGTTTGTATAAGTACACTCTATGATGTTTGCACAATGATGAAATTGCTTAAAGATGCATTTCTCAGAATGTATCCCCATTGTCAGGGAAGTTATGACTATTATCATTAGGTCTGGAAAAATGACTGGATAAATGGCAATTCTACTGGAGCTACGGAAATACAAATCAGTGGAGAATATATTCATTATTATTATAAATCCTATTACTGATTTTAAATTCTTATTTTTATACCACTGGCATTAATGCTGAATGAAGACTGGGTTGTTACACATTAGGCCTGAATATGGATGATTGCACTAATTCTGGTCTAAAGCCTGTGGGTGAGATCTTTTAAGTCATTATGTAGGAGAAAACCAGATATTTATGGTGTTGAACATAATGATTTACCTCATTTTCCCATCCATGTCTTGATTAACATCTCAGTTTTGGAGAGAGCTTAGTAAAATATCAATGAGAATTAGGTTGTTAAAGGGAAATAATATAATAGGTGGACTATTTACAAGAAATTGGAAAATAGCTTCAATTACTAAATGTGCTACTTTTCTCTGCCTGAAGGTCACAGGAGGCTTTACTTTGTAAAATAATATTAACATGGAAAAACAATAAAATTTTTTTCTTCAGAATTTTCTTCCATATATTTATGGCAATAGTTTCTTGAAATCAAAGGTAATGCCTAATAATATATATCTTGTGTTAGGATGATAGTCAATTATTATCGTGCTAGTTAATTCTCTAGTATATGCTCTTTTTCTGAGAGGTGAAGAAAAATTTTCCTTTTGGGGTGTGTGTCTGCAGAGGTGGGTGAAAGGTGCTTAGAGTAAAGAAGGTAGAATTCTCCTGGTGTAGACTTTCTTCTAGCTCATGAAACAAACCTCTGGTTTAGAGATAAATGAGGACAATCAAGCTTAGCCCTCGTTTTGTCACGACATACTGTGTCTTCAAAACATGTTAGTTTAGGTTATCTCACAAAACCACCGTCGATCAGTCTTTCTAGGTTTGACTTCTGGATTCTATGATTTCCTGGACACTTTGTTGATACTTTTTTTAGTTTATCATTAATCCTCTTCCAACAAAGTAGAAACACCTACTAACCTTGGCTTTAGTGGCTCCATGCTATTGAGTTTAGTTTTCTCACTTACTTGGAATTCTCATTCTTTTTCTTAATTTTTAATTTCACTGTTAATTAAAGACCTAATCTAAAACAATAAAAACGTGTTACTATTTCTTAATGTATTTCACCACTCTATTTGACTACAGGAGAAAAATATAATTATTGTAATAAATGCAGAAAATGAACTTGATGAAGTGCAATAATATCTGTAATGAAAATATTCAGAAAAACTAGGAATACAGGTAATAATCTTTAACTTTTTACAAGCCAAACATATCTTTCTCATATCTCTCTTATAACTGATATATCAATGTAAAGAGTAATAAGGATATAGAACAGCACTGTCCAATAAAAATACAATGTAAACCTCATATGTAATTTGAATTGGTAATTTAAGTTACTCATACATAATTTAAAAATTTATGGTAGCCATTTTTATAAAAGAAAATAAGCAGGTAAAATCAAACAATACACTTGTAAATAATTTATGGTCAAAGAAAAAATCACAAGAAAAAATGTAAGATGTTTCAAAATGAATGGTAACGTCAAAGCAATATATCAACATTTGTTGGATACACCTAGATGAGCCATTAGAGAAAAATTTGTGGGACTTTGTATACATTTATGTATGTCTCGTCTCTATAACAAAAACTATAAAAATTATAAATGGGTTCTGTTTCAATTAAAAGAGATTCAAGAGTATGTATATGATACCTCAATAAAAATGTGCAAAGAGAGTGTCAAGAAATGTAATACCTAAATGTAATGCTCATCCTTGATTCAACTCCATAAGAAAACCGTGAGTATATTGTACAACTTTGAATATAGACAGAATACTAGATTATATTAGGAAATTTTAATTTCATTATGTATGATGTTATAATGCAGAAAGAAAATCTTATTATTTTTGGTAGATGCATTTTGAAGTGTCAAATACCTGTAATTTACTTTGATATGATTTAGAAAATGCACACATGCATTGTATGTATGTGAGAGGTGTGTGTGCCTAGAGAGAGAGCAAAAAGAGAAGAGAAAGGAAAACTTGGCAAAATGTTAATGACTATTGGATTTGGGGTTTGATGATACTATTCTTTCAATTTTTACTTTTGTTTAAAATTTTTCTAATAAAATAGTTTAAATAAAATTTTATTAGATTTTAATACATTCTATAATATATTAATAAATTTTACGAATGTTTCAATATAATTACAATATAACTGTATTTACAATATACTTTATGATAAATCATAAAATATTTTTAATAAAAATTTAAGACAAATGAATGTGAAGAAGGAATACTGGATAGCATTAGAATTTGCAAATTCCTTACTGTAGCTCTTTATTCATCTGTCTGTCTCTACTGATGATCTTTCCTGGTTCTAGGTAGGTTGAGTTCCAGGAAAAATTCTCAAATATTCTCTAATTTGTTATGGTTTACTGGAGCCAAAGCTGCTGTATGGGGCTCTGTGGTGAGCTTCAGCAGCATGGTAAAGACATAAAACACTGCACAGCTTGACGTTGGTCTGATCCCTCTGAAGCCACACGATATGGTGCTGCACACCATCAGGCTCCAAATTAGATAGCTTCCTGTGTGAGACAAAAGTATGTGCACTAGACTTAGCATTTGCATAGCTTTCTGAATTTTGTTAAGACTTATTCAGTCAGTTGAAAGCTTATTTTGTATAAAATAGAAAATAAGCAGTATGCCCTAACACTTGCTGAACTGATTCAATGGAAATCTAAAAATTGACAAGCGTAGCTCTACTTAAAAGGAGTACAAAAAAGTGGTCCTAGCTAATGCAATAAGATGATTTAAAAAATTTAATAGACTAGGAAGAAAAATAAAACTTTCTTTGTTCACAGAGGACATGCTCATCTATGTAGAAATTCTGAAAAATCCTGAAAGAATAGACAAAAAAAAATCCTCTTCTGAAATTAATAAGCGATTATACCAAGGGTACAAGACTAATACAAAAAAGTCAATTCCTTTTCTATGTACCAGCAATGAACAAGTGGAATTTGAAAAAAAAAATACAATTTAGATTAACACTCAAACAAATGAACGATTAGGTACCAATCTAACAAAATGTAGACATGTAGACAAGATTTACATGAGGAAATCTACACAGCACTGATAAAAAAAGACAACCTAGATAAATGAAGATATATTCCATGTTCATGGATAGGAAGACTCAATATTATTTAGATGTCAGTTCTTCCCATTTTGATTTATGTAATTCCAATCAAAATCCCAGCAAGTTATTTTGTGGATATTGGGGATATTGACAAACTGATTCTAAAGTTTATATAGAGAGGCAAAAGATCCATTTTAGCCAACACAATATTGAAGAAGAAAAGTTGAATTATTGATACTATCCAACTTTAAGACTAACTATAAAGCTACCGTAATCAAGACAGTGTGGTACGGGCAAAAGAACAGACAAAAATATCAATGGAACAGAGCAGAGAGCTCAAAAATAGATCCACATAAGTGGAATCAACTAGTATTTAACAAGGGAGCAAAGTTAACACAATGGAAAAAGGAAAGTTTTTTAAACTAGACAGCCACATGCCAAAAAAAAAAAAAAAAAAATGCCACAGACTTTCTACCCTTTACAAAAATTAATTCTAAATGGATCACAGACTTAAATGTAAAATGCAAAACTATAAAACTCCTAGAAGATAACATAATAGAAAATCTGGATGACCTTGGAGTTGGTGATAATTTTTTTAATTGCCACACCAAAGGCACAATCATGAAAGAAAGAATTGATAAGTTGGACTTCATTAAAATTAAAAATTACTATAAGATTCATCAATTGTGCCCCTTGGCATTTACCCAAAGTAGTTGAAAGCTAACATCCACACAAAAACCTAAACATGGATGTTTATAGAGGATTTATTATTATTCTTTTTTTTTTTTTTTTTTTTTTTTGAGACAGAGTCTTGCTCTGTTGCCTGGGCTAGAGTGCTGTGGCGTCAGACAAGCTCACAGCAACCTCAAACTCCTGAGCTCAAGCAATCCTTCTGCCTCAGCCTCCCGAGTAGCTGAGACTACAGGCATGCACAACCATGCCTGGCTAATTTTTTCTATATATATTTTTAGTTGTCTAGCGTATTTCTTTCTATTTTTAGTAGAGACGGAGGTCTCACTCTTGCTTGGGCTGGTCTTGAACTCCTGACCTTGAGTGATCCTCCCAGCTTGACCTCCCAGAGTGCTAGGATTACAGGCTTGAGCCACAGCACCCAGCTGAGGATTTATTGTTAATTGCCAAAATTTGGAAGTAATCAAAATGTCCTTCAGTAGGTCAATAGATAAATAAATTATGGTACCTCCAGATAATGGAATATTAACTAACACTAAAAAGAAATGAGCTATCAGACCATGAAAACACATGGAGGAAACACAAATGCACTTTACTTAGTGAAAGAAGCCAATCTGAAAAGGCTACATACTATATGATTTCAACATATGACATACTGTAGAAGGCAAAACTATGGCAACAATGAAAAAATCAGGGTTTTCCAGGGGTTGTAGCGAGGAAAGGATGACTAGGCAGAGTACAGAGGATTTTTAGAGCAGTGAAATTATTCTGCATGATATTATAATGGTGGATACATTTCATTACACATTTTTCCAAACTCAAAGAATGTGCGGCACTGTGAATGACAATTATGTATCAATATAGGTTCATTAAATGTAACAATTGTACCACTGTGATGGGGAATATTGAGATAATGGGGAGACTAGGCATATGTGGGTCCAAGGAGTATATAGGAAATCTCTGTACCTGCAACTAAACTGCTGTAAACGTAAAATTTCTCTAAAAAATAAAATCTATTAAAAAATCGAGTCATCCTTAGGATTAACAATCTGGATAGTCATCAAAAGTGTAACAAGAGGAGAGCTATGAAAACTCAAAGAGAATCAGCTTAGAATTTAAGCAGAACATAAATTTCCGAGGGCAAGAACTCAGTAAAGACAGATCTAACACTGAGAATAAGATGAGCTAGTGGCTTAAATTATAAGAATGAGTCATGTGCTAGAAGGTGAATAGAGGCATCCCAACCCAAGCAGTTTTTCTCAATAGAATGTTTGAATTTCCCAAGGTGGGCCCTATCTGAAAGCAGGACATTTCTCTCTCCTCATTCTGGCTTTCCCCTATATTCTCAGTCTGTATTCCCCTTCTTCCTGTTCCATGGGAGGCTCATTCTTGGCAGTGGTTCTAAGGACTGTTAATGACAAGAAGTCCTCCATTTCTTCACGGCCTTGATTTTCTTGCCAACTTCAGATTTTGAAAATAGGAGAGATTTTCTTCAGGTTTATTTCAACGCTTTAATAAACTGTTTGGACTACCAGAATCACACCAACAGTATTTTTGGAATTTTTTCTTCTTCATCAACATGGATTTTGATTATCTGTCTTTTATTATCAGTTTAAGAATCTGTGGCTACTTAAGAGACTACCCTTTTGTTTAAATTAAATGTGAATAAACTATATTTTCAGAAAAATCCTTGGTAAACATTCTAGATATGAGTCTATCATGTGTGTTATATTTTTATTATAATTTAATTATGATTACCACTTCATTATGATATCAGTATTAATTGAAATATTATGTGTATAGTTTATCAGTAGAGAGGTAAAAATCCTAAAGTAATTTTGGTTTAACTGTAGTACTTTACTATATTTAAACCTAAAATAATATAGTTATACTAAAAAAACTTGATTTTTACTTTAATATTAATTTTTTAAGATATAGTACTGTAAACACTACTTATCATAACTATGGGATGCAGCTGAAACTGCATTTTTAGAGAGAAATATTTACATCATAAAACACTTCCTCAGGAAAAGGGTAAAACTTATCAACCACGGCTTACTTAAGAAAGTACGAAGTGAAAGCAAACCGGAAATAAGTTAGAAGACAAAAAATAAAGATAACAGGAGAAATTAGTCAGGTATAAAACTAAAGATTCAAAAGAAGATTTTTAAAAGATAAAGTTGTTATTGAAAGAGACTAAAAGACACAACTCAATTGAGATCTTTTTTAACCTGAGGAAGGCACAAATAAACAATCTTAGGAAAGACAAACCTAAGTTAATTAAAGAAATAGCTGGGTGCAGTGGCTCACGCCTGGAATCCTAGCACTCTGGGAGGCCAAAGCGGGAGGATAGCTCCAGGTCAGGAGTTCAAAACCAGCCTGAGCAAGAGCGAGAACTCTTCTCTCCTATAAATAGAAAGAAATTAATTGGCCAACTAAAAATAAATAGAAAAAATTAGCCGGGCATGGTGGCACATGCCTGTAGTCCCAGCTACTCGGGAGGCTGAGGCAGAAGGATTGCTTGAGCCCAGGAGTTTGAGGTTGCTGTGAGCCAGGCTAACGTCATGGCACTTTAGCCCGGGCAACAGAGTGAGACTCTGTCTCAAAAAAAAAAAAAAAAATTAAAAATTAAAATTTAAAAAAAAAATAAAGAAATAACAGATTTTTAAAAACATGACATCAGGATTTTATATCTATAAATTTAAATGCCTAGAAAAAATAAACAATAAACACAGAAATTGGATAAATCTTGGAAAAATTATGAAAAAATGGTTTTTTAAATGAGATTCATAGCAAAACCTTATTTAACTAAATTTGAAAGATATATCTGAAATACCATTACATATTTTATAAGAGTATATGCATTGATTAGTTTTTCTGAATTAACTTTTTTTGCTATAATTTATGAACAATAGAAGTCTCTTATTTTAAGGGTAATGATTTGATGTGTTTGACAGATATTAATATATGCAACAATGTAAGCACCACTAAAATAAAGATATACAACATTTCAATCAATGCAAATGATTGAATTATGCCTCTTTGCAGTCAATTTTCCCACACCCCAGCCACAGGAAATCTTTGGTCTGCTTTTCAACTCTAAAGAATAATTCTGCAAGTTCCCATATTGCAAACTATACATCCAACAGAAGGCTAATATCCTGAATCTACAAATAACTCAAACAAATTAGCAAGAAAAAAAAAATTAAATAACCCCATTAAAAAGTGGGCAAAAGACATGAACAGAATCTTTTCAAAAGATAGAACAAAAGGCCAACAAACATATGAAAAAATGCTCAACATCACTAATCATCAGGGAAATGCAAATTATAATCACAATAAGCTACTACCTTACCCCTATCAGAATGGTCCTTATTAACAAATCAAAAAGCAACAGATATTGTGTGGTGCGGTAAAAAAGGAACACTTACACACTGTTGATGGGACTGTACATTAGTACAACCTCTATGGAAAACAGTGTAGAAATTCCTCAAAGAACTAAAAGTAGACCCACCATTTGATCCAGCAATGTCACTACTGGGTATCTACCCGAAGGAAAAGAAGTCATTATATTAAAAAAGATAGCTACACCTGAGTATTTATCACAGTACAATTCACAATTGCAAAGACATGGAATCTACCTAAGTGCCCATCATTTGATGAGTGGGTAAAGAAAATGTGATATATATATATATATATATATATATATATATATATATCCCCCATGTAGTAGCATTCAGCTATGAGAAGGAACGACAAAATGTCTTTTGCAGCAACTTAGATGGAACTGGAGAACATTATCCTAAGTGAAGTATCTCAGGAGTGAAAAAACAAATATCACATGTGCTCACTAGTAAGTGGGAGCTAAACAATGGGTATACAGGGTCATATAGTGGTGTAAAGGACATTGGAAACTAATTAGAGGGAGGGTAGAAGGGATAAAACTTACCTATCAGGTACAACATACACTACTCTGGTGACAGGCACACAAAAAGCCCTGACTTCAGCATTATACAGTTTATTCCTTATAATAAAAACACTGTACCCTCTTAATATTTTGAAATTTAAAAAGAAACATGCTCACATTACAGTATTAAGTGAAAATATCCAGATACTAATGTAATAGTGTTGCATATAATTTGATTCCAATCATTTAGAAATGCCTACACATAGGCAACACGGGTAATTGTGGGAGGCAGTGCCGCAGAATGTCAATGATGGTAGCTGCTGTCACTATGGAAGGAAGTCATTATTTTTGTCCTTGGAATATTATCTTTCCTTAAATTCTCTATTATGACCACATATTGTGTATTATTTAGAAATAAGTTCATGGAACTCTATGTACTATTTTTGCAATTTCCTGAGAATCTATAATTATTTCAGAGTAGAAAGTGTTGTTTTCTCTTAAAGTAAGTCTTGCACTAATTCTCACTTGTGATCAACTCTCCTCCCTACATTGTTAATATCTGCTTTAAACAGAGGGTGTGGCCATCCTTTAGACAGGCGACAGAAACACAGCATTCTGACTCTTCAGATGTCAATTTTCAGGCAAAAAGGAATCTTTCTACAATTTATCAATTAGTATCTATGTATTCATTCAATGCATATTTACTGTGTGTCTACTATATACCAGGCACTGTGCTATGTGCAAGACAAAGAAAGATGAATAAAACAAAGTCCCTTCACTCATGGTATATGTTTATGTCATGGGGAATAGGTAATCTTCCAGCATAAATTGTGATAAGGGCTACGAAAAAATTACAGAATACTAAGAGAGAATATAAAAGCAGGATTAGATGTAATCTGAGGGTTATGTTATTTATTTTCAATAAAATATTAAAATTTCAAAAGAGGATTACACAATGCTGAGCTTTGGTTAAAGACATAATTTGATTTGAATAGTACTATTGACGATTACCAGCTATATGAACATGGGAAAGTTATTTAAATTCTCTGAGCAGCAGTTTTCTTATCTATAAATGGGAGACAATAATACTAATCTTAGAGGATTTTGTGAGTAATAAATAACATGTAAAATGGTTTGTGCAATGCTTGGCATATAATATAAACTTAATAAAAGTTAGCTATCATTAACTTTAACAGCTGATCGATTTATAATGAGACTGAGATAATGCAAATAATAATTAAAAAGAGATTGACATACTAAATCAAATTGTAAGCTACAACAATTACTACATTAGTTTATACTAAGGAGAACACAGATATAGTAAGTTCTGAGGTCAATAAAAGCAAATGAAGAATGAATAAGTAAAGACAGGCAAGGAAATGAAGAACCAAGTGGTGCTAAAATATTTTATTAACATAGTAATGGAGAAACAATGTTAGCAAAAAAAAAAAAAAAAAAACCCAAAAAAACAAAAACAAAAAAATAGTGAAAACAAGACGGAGACACCAAGAGACCAGTCTAATACTGCTAAAGTATTTATAATGTTCAGTCGGGATGTTGTACCAGACAGTTTTCAGTTTTTGTTTGTTAAACTTTCACATTCATTGCAGCAAATGTCTTCTTAAAAGTAGGTATATAATTAGAGTTATGTCATTTTCCAATCTATGTCCCATATTAGTCTATTCTGTTAACAGGAAAACCCACAAAGAATATCGAATAAATATTTTTGCTAGTTACTGTCCACTTAACCTCCATTCTCTAAGAGGAGGGTCAGGATGAGGTGTCGTTTGCATTGCTGAGGGAAGAAAGGAAGTCTGAATTCTTTTCTAATGGTTAACTTTAGAAAACATGATGGAATATCTGATAGCATAGTAATTTTTGTGGGACTCAATGGAATATTGGTGCAATAAACTTAAAATAACAGTACTCGCATGTGTAGTAAATTAGAGACCATCTTCTGTTACGTGCTAGTACTGGTAATAAGAAGAGGAAACGTTTACTGAGTGCTGATTATGGGCCGTACTTTATTGCAGTGACGGTGGACTTGGTAACACATTCATCCCCACGGCAACTTTAGAAAATAGTTACTAGTGTTCTTTTCCATTTCACATATAAACTGCAGCAGAAAGAGAGCAAATAAATTTTCCAAGGTCACACAGCAGATATTTACCAGTTTTAATAATTAGTTACTCATTCATTGTACAAACAGAAAACTTGTTCATTTTCATGGACTTTTTGGTTCAACTAGAATAAACTTTAAGAACTTCTTATAGAAAATAACATGCAAAAGCCCTAAAGGTTTAAGGAAGATCAGGAAGTAAATGAGTAGGTATGCTATTTTCCTTTTGCCTTTCTGGAATCATAAATAATAATTATGACATAGTAATAAACATGATAAATAATAACAATGACAACAAAACCAAAAATAGGTAATGGCACCTATGACTATAGCTGGCACATAGTAAGTGCTCAATAAATATTTGATGAATAAATGATTAATAATTGAACTCTTCTTACATGCTGATCTTATATAAACAATATTATTTTTACCACTTTGCAAATGAGGAAATTTGCATATTAAGGTGAGGTTAAGTGATGTATTTAGAGGTCAGCTTTAAAATGTTGGCACTAAGATTTGAACATAATTTCTCTTATTTTCCTTTTTACAGAGCCTTCTGTTTTTAAATTTTTGCAAAGGAAGTCTCTCTATATCTCCATATTTTTTAGTCTGGGAGTAAAAATTCCAACAGGTACTCATCTAACGCAATTATTTTAAAAACCACCTAGTTTGCTTCATAGAATTTGCTATAATGGTTTTTTTTATGTTTAAATAATATGTGAAAGCACTATGCAATGCAAAAAGTTCTGCCAAATTTTTATCCTATTTGAGAGTTTACTACAACCATGAGACAGACTGAGATGAATTATTATTATGCCTAGTTTGGCAGATGAGAAAAGTGATGGAAAGATTGGGAGCTCTACTCAATTTCAGGCACTTAGTGGTCTGTGGAGGCAGCTTTAACCCAGCTCGTTTGACTCTGGGTAGCTGAGCTTGCCCCTGCATTGCTCTACACTTCTGTACTGCTAGTTCGGCTAGTGACAGACATTTGGAGAGTCCTTCCAATGTAACAATGGAACCATCTTAGATAGGGCTCCCTCAGAAGCAAATCCTGAGCCCAGGATATGGGACATGTAGTTTATTTGAGAGAAGCAGAGACTACGGGGAGGGTGCCGCACAGGAGGAAATCACTCCTTGCTCAGCTGGCTCTGGGACATACCCTTGTTTGAAAAAACAACCTTACTCAAGGTCAGACCACTTTCTTGAGGGCAGCCCTCATCTAATGACTGATCAGTACAAGAGGAGTGGCGTAGGCCTTTCCCTGTTGTCCTACGTCAGGAAAACTTTAGAGAAACTCTGAGCTCTAGAGAGCTATAGAATGAGCTGGATTCTCTACTGGGAATACATCACAATTCAGCTTCTCTCTCTGCCCAATCCTGCTTATTTAACTCTCCCCCACTAGTGTGTGTGATTTCAAAAAGACTTCATCTTTAAAAAAATAAATACTAATGAGAAGGGCTAAACATACGATACATCTACAACTCATGACAATTTTAAAATAATATTGACTTCATAAAGGAAATGTTAGGCTGAAATATGAGATAGAACAGAGAAAAGCAGTTGTCTGAAAATAATAAAGATGGGACAAGAATCATATTCCCATTTATTCCTTTATATTTCACTAATGACTGTTGATAATTAAGGATAAATTCTGGACAATGTGGAGGGTTAGAATTTACATAAATACTTAATGTATTTTCAAGAATGCATTTGAATTTGCTTCCTCCCTTTGAAAACTTTTTTTCTAATAAAATGTGTTTTGATAAATGAGATCATATGTGAGATGACTTGGATGTCTCTGAACAATGTATGATAAATTGTAGGTATTTTTTCTAGATTATACTTACTTGGCATTCAGGAGAAACAACTGTGGTTGCCTTAGACCTTTCCAAGTCTAGCCAGTCCCAGGAGAGAGTTCAGTGTCCAGAAATTTAGCATTTGGAGTATTACATCTTAACAGAAAAGTCTCAAACCTTGGAAGAAAAAGTGATTGGTAGGTCAGACTTTTTCTATTAAAAGTCAAGATTCCTTGCTTGACCTGGTGAAGTTACAGGCTCAGTTGTGCCCGGGTTTCCTCAGAGGAGGTGGTTTTCCCACCACAGTATTTACTAAGCACACTGAGCGGCACATCAGCCTGAAGGCCCAGAATGTGACAAACTTTCCTTTCTCTGTCCAGCCCTCCGCAAGTTCCCCCATACACTCACCTAATCAAGATCTAGTTTTGCAGTTAAAGCACGTGTGAGATATTCAAAGGTCCTTGTGCTACTTCATAGTCAGAGAATATAATCTCTACTGATTGCAGTACCTGAAATTAGCAAAATCATTTTTATGTACTGTAAAAGTTTTTTTTTCTATCTTCATGTTGGTTATGTTTTTGTCCAAAGGCCAAATTCTAAGAAAAGTGATGCAATAAATCCTTTGACTAGCTGACTTCTGTGAACATATGTATAGACTGCCTATAATTTTTGATTTTGTTTTATTTCTGTTGTTCTGATGAAAGTATCTGCTGCAATTCACAGTCCTGGTCTAGGTCAAAGGGGAACAATTTCCTTTAAATAGCATAGAACATAAGAGAAAATTATTGGACAGATTGTGGTGTCAGATTTATATTTTCTAGTTTTATGGTATCTTTCTCCAAAAAATCTCCAAGCTCTACATGGAGTATTTGGGTGTAGCATTTGAATAATGCTTGTACCTTTAAGAAAGAGCTGTTCCAAAGCACATATTGATATTCAATTCTATATTAATGACTATTTATTATGATAAGCCTCTTAAATTTGCTTTAATCAGCAATTTTAATATTTTCAAACAAGTTGTTTCCAGTCTTCTCAAATTTAGTATGCAGGAGGTATCTGAAGGCCGAGTTCTATGGTCAGCGTGCACTAATTAGTATTGTACATGAATGTATACCACAGTATAGGTTAGAAGATGCAATCAGGTTTCAGGATCATTTCGTTATTACCTGAGAAACTATTAACAGAGTAAAATATTAATCTCTGAAAATTACTAACCGTCAACCCTTAGGGTTGTTGTGGGAAATAAAAAAAATATTGTGTGTAAAAAACCTCTACAATGATTCTCAGTGGAGATTCAATGAAAGTTAGTTCTATTCTCTACTTTTCCTATTCTTTCTCCCAGTTTCTTCATCTGCTACAAATAAAATTTTCTGAAGCACTTCAGGGAAGTAAATCTATATTTCTGTTTACAAATGCACAAATGCCATATCAAAAGGAATTGTGACTGCTGCCCCACACTTCTCTGCATTTTTTTTCTTCCATTTATTCAAGTTTAAAAAAATTTCTGGGCAGAAACTGTGACCTGAGAAATGAATCAGGTGACCAGAGAAATGTGGAAATATATGCCATATTTCTTCACCCCTAAGGTACTTACACTCCATATTTGAAGAAAACACATGGCCTTTGAGTTCTAGCTATGGTAGAGTAGTTTGTATCAGAATAACTTTCCTACTGAGGGGCCAGGAAGGGTAGTAGGAAGTGGGAGTATAAAAGCTGGAAAAATTAGGTAAAAAATAAAAAGGTATTGGAAGGCATTGAAGAGCAACCAATGCAGGCAGGGCTTCAGCGTCTGTGATCTGTACAAGGCAGAGAAGCATAGTAAATGAGCTCCACAGTCACCCCAGCTTTTCCTTCTGAGGGCGTTTTCAGAACTGTTTTCTGGGGAAAGGAAATTGACTGGATTAATTGACTAAGAGGACAGAGTTCAGGTCTTGTAGTACTTTACAAGCCACGTCCTGGAATGAAGGGCAATGCAGTGAGGAAGCTCCAAAATCTGTCTGCATACTCCCATGAGTCTTTGGCCAGCACCTAAGTTCTGTGTGTATTGGGCAAGTCTCCAAGAAACCCAACGAAACGTGGAACCTAGGAGGGTGAAAAGCCAAGTGATTTCGGCATCTGTGTTCGGCTGTGGAGACAGGGGCTGGCATTCAAGTATTTCAAAGGTGCAGGAGCCTTCATGAACACCTTCGGCTTTCAGATGAGACCCCAGAAAGGTCATGTCCTGGGAGGATGGGCCCACAAAAGGAGCAAGTATCGCATTCTGGGAGTGAGGGGAACTCTGAGGAGGAGCAGGGCTGGGAAGTGTGAAGCCACGCCTCCCTACGATGAGTGTTCTGCCAGAAGTCTTTCTGCCGCCCAGAACAAACCTAACCATCTTTGGAGGGAGAGAACATCATCAAGAGCCTTTATGATTTTCCTCTAGTTTTATTGAGGTGTAACTAATGAATGGGTATATACATACATAACGAGTGCAATACGCACTGTCTGGGGGATGGACACGCTTGAAGCTCTGACTGGGGTGGGGAGCAAGGGCAATATATGCAATCTAAGCATTTGTACCCCCATAATATGCTGAAATAAAAATAAATAAATAAATAAAAATTAAATATATTTGTAGTATACAGTGTGATGTCTTGATACATGTATACATTATTATAATTATAAAATAATTACCACAATTAAGCTAGTTAACATTCATCATCTCACTAATTATTTTTTTTTTGCTTGCTGAGAACATTTAAGACCTGTTCTCTCAGCAAATTTCAAGTATGACATACAGTATTATGAATTATATTCACCATACCATATGTTAGCTCTCCGGAATTAATTCATCCTAACTGAATAAACCTTTGTACCCTTTGACCAACATCTCCCCATTTTCCCTACACCCCAAGCCCCTGTCAACCACCATTCTATCCTCTGCTTCTATGAGTTCGACATCTTTAGAGCCCACATGTAAGTGAGATCATGCCGTATTTGTCTTTCTGCACCTAGCTTATTTCACTTAGCGTGGATTCCAGTTCATCCATGTTGTCACAAATGATAGGATGTCCTTCTTTCATAGGCTGAATAATATTCCATTGTATACACATATACCACATTTTCTTTTTCCATTTATACATCCATAGACACTAACATTGATTACATATCTTGGCTATTGCGAATAATGCTGCAATGAACATGGAGATGTAGCTATCTCTTCGACATACTGATTTCAATTCCTTTGGATATACACCCTAGGCACAGGGTTACCAGATCATGCAGTAGTTTTATTTTTAATTTTTTGAAGAAACTCCATACTGTTGTTCATAATGGCTGTATAAATTTACATTCCCACCAACAATATACAAAGTTACCTTTTTCTCTACCTCTTTTCCAACTCTTTTTTTTTTTTTTTTTTACCTTTTTTGCAATAGCCATTCTAACAGGTGTGAGGTGATATCTCATTGCAGTTTTGATATGCATTATGCTGATTAATGATGTTGAGCACCTTTTCATATAACTGTTGGCTATTTGTATATCTTCTTTGGAGAGAGTCCCTCGGGTCCTTCACCCATTTTTAAAATCAGGTTATTTGTTTTTTAGCTATTGTGTTGAGTTCGATATACATTTTGGGTATTAACACTTGTTAAATGTATGGCTTGCACATATTTTCTCCCATTCTGTAGGCTGCCTATTCATTCTATTGATTGTTTTCTTTGCTATACAGAGTGGTTTAGTTTGATGTAATTCTATTTGTCTGTTTCTGCTTTTGTTGCCTGTGCTTTTAGTGTGATATCCAAAAAAATCATTGCCCAGGTCAATGTCAAGAAGTTTTTTTCCTATGTTTTTAGGACTTATGTGTAAGTCTTAATCCATTTCAAGTTGATTTTTGTATGTGGTGTGAAATAAGGGTCCAGTTTTATTCTTCTGCAAATGGCTATCCAGTTTCCCCAACACCTTTTATTGAAGAGATTGTCCTTTCCCAATCATGTGCTCTTTGTTACATATCAATTGGCCATAAATGGATAGATTTATTTTTGGCTCCCTGTTCTATTCTTTTGGTCTATCTGTCTGTTTTTATGCCAGTGTAATGCTGCTTTGATTATAATAGCTCTGCAGTATATTGTAAAATCAGGTAGTGTAATGCCTCCAGCCATGTTCTTTTTGCTTTGGCTATTTGAGGTCTTTTGTGTTTCTTGGAGATATTAGGATTGTGTTTTGTATTTCCATGAAAAAAGGTTATGGAAATTTTGATAAGGATTGCATTGAATCTGGAGATCACTTTGTATAAATTTTAATAATTGTATTTATTACATCCATGAACACTGAATATCTTTATATTTATTTGTGCCTTCAATTTTCAGTGTACAGATCTTTCACATCCTTGGTTAAACTTATTCCTAAGTATTTTATGGCTTTATAGCTAATGTAAATGAGGTAGTTTTCTTGATTTCTTGTTCGGATTGTTGTTATTTTATGGAAACACTATGGATTTTGCATGTTGATTTTTTTATCCTGCAACTTTATAGATTTATTTATTAGTTATAACAGATTTTTGGGTGATGTCTTTAGGGTTTTCCACATGTATGGGGTCATATCGTCTGGAAACAGAAACAATTTTACTTCTTACTTTCTGATTTGGATGCTATTTATTTATTTATTTTTCTAGCCTATTTGCTCTGGCTAGGACTTCCAGTACTTACATTAAATAGACGTGGTGAGAGTGAGCACCCTTGTCTTCTTCCTGAACTTAGAGGAAAGGCTTTTAGCTTTTCACTATTGAATATAATGTTAACTGTGGGCATGTGCTATATGGCCTTTAGTCTCTTCTATGCTTAATTCATTGAAAGTTTTTATCATGAAAGATTGTTCAATTTTGTGAAATGCTTTTTTAGCATCTATTGAGATGGTAATATGATTTTTATCCTACAATCTGCTAATATGGTGCACCACACTTTTGATTTGCATGTATTGAAACATCCTCATATCCTGGGGATAAATCCCATTTGATTACGGTGAATGGCTTTTTGTATTGGCCAAGACCTCCAGTACAATATCTAAAACCAATCAAAAGAGTTGACATTCTCCTTTTGTCCCTAGATTAGAGGAAATTATTCAATACATTATTAGTATGCTGTTAAATGTAGAATTTTTTTAAATCTCTTTTTGTCCGTCATGGAAATTTCCTAATTTGCTGAGTGTTTTCGGAATAAAAATATATAGAAATTTATCCAGTGTTTTTTTCTGCCTTTGTTTAAAGAATCATATAGTTTTTCTCCTTTATTTTGCTAAGAAGGTGAACTACACTGATTGATTTTCAAATGTTAAACCTTGTGAAGGCGGCATACTTTGTCGTGACATGTTATCCTCTTTATATATTGTTGGATTTAGTATTTTAATAATTAAGAATTGTTGTCTATGTTTATGAGTGAGATTAGCTTGTTAAACTTATTCACTAGATTCTTGATTTTATATTTGATATTTTTCAGTTCTAGAATTTCTTTATTCTTTCAAGTCTAATTCCTTTTATATTATACTATTTCTCCTTCAAAATTCTCAACTTCTTAATTAAAATATATTATTTATAAGTACAATATCTATAGCCCCTGTTATTCTGTTTATATCTGTTGCTTTTTTCAATTTTCAAACATGTATACTGTAGGCATGGTCACTTTGATTGTGTAAGGGACATTATGTTTGGATATTTATTTGTAGAAATAATTTGAAGATTAGAATAATGCTGTTATCTTGCATAAAGAACTCATATTTTCTCCAGCTATGTATCTGAGGACACCAGCAATCCAGGAATTGAGAATATTTGAAAGATTTTTTGTGTGCTTTGTTTTTGCTTTTCAGTCTCTATGAGAGCCAGTTTAGTTTTATTTTTAGTTAATTCTGTTTTCTAGGTTGCACCCCTGTAGAATCCTAACCCACATTGTTGAGCTTACTAAAGACTTCCATACTTTTTGAACCCTGGATTCCAAAAAATGTTTTCCTCTGTCCCAGTATGTTATCATAAATGTTTGTCAGATGCTCAGCATATCAAACACTAGCAGGAATAAAGCTGTCCCAAATGCTGGTTAACCTCTTTGGATTTCCATCTTCTTTTAAATATGGTTCCTGTGTAATATTCCTCATCTTATTATTAATGTTCAAGGGTATCTGTATATCTTTATACTTTTCTCTCTTTTTCTCTATCATCTATTTATGTCAATTCTAGTTGTTCCTGGAAAGAAGATTAATCCAAATTATTTAATTTACTATTAATGAAATAGAAAATGTAATTTTTACACTTGGGTTCCAGCAGTTAATAATTCTCTGAATGCTGAAATTATGATTTTTATTTTTTCTTTTGATTTATCTTTATTCTCTAAAATAAACATGCACTATACTTCATAATAAAAAATTTTGAAAATATGAATTGTTAAATATCAGGATGATAGAGATCATATTTTATAGTATGTCATATGAAAAGTCATGGAAGAAATATAACATGTAAGTCACAGAACCTATAGTAATCACAGGCAATATAAAAAACTAAGGCAAGATCCACTTGCTTTGCTGTATACTGCACTGTCCTGGTCTTAGGAGTACTTAGTTTAACTAAAGCAACACATCTTTCAGTCTATCATTACTGAACTCTGATGTATCCAAAAGAGGGCAAAAAGATGTTGAATTTTCAGTTTCAACGAGGAAGAGTTGGAGAAAAGGGAATGCTGAACTGAGAAAAGATATGATTTAGAAGACACATGAGAACTGTTTTCAAATATTTGAAAATTTATTACGTAGAAGAGAGACTTTAATGCATATAGCTTTAAAATAAAAATAGACAGTTAAAAATAGGAATGGAAATTTTCTAAAAAAATCAAAAAGTAATGTAAAGAGCCTTGCAAAACATAGTATTATATGTCAGGGGACGTGCTAAACCAAAGAGTGGATGACTACTTCTCAAGCTTCCCTTAAATGAGTATCTCCATTACAAATCAAGAATACTTGTAACATTTTGTTTCTGAGGGTGTTCTGGCAGCAGCATATAGGATATATTGTAGGGAAGAGAGTTTAGAATCAACTAAACTACGTAATCTAAACATTAAATCATGAGAACTCAGGAATGGCTATTGACAGTGGGTATGGCAAGGGCATGGAAACCAAAAGGAATTTCTGCAAAAGAACCAAATGATTTGGTGGTTTTTGATATTTAGAAGATGAAATTAAAGAAAGTAATTAAAAATGCATGCTTAATGTTGTACTTTAATACTAGAGAAAATGTAAGTTCAAGTGGGTGATAAATATAAAATCTAACATTATACATTATAAAAGATTTTTAAATATTCATTATTACATAACTTTTTGAATACAATTTTCTTTTTGATTTCTAAAACTACTTTTCCTGAGAAGCAGCTATTTGTTCTGTAAAATTTTCTACCTCTATAATCTGTCCTGCTGAAAAATTGCGACTACCCATGTGTGAATAATAGAAATTTTTCATTATTTCTGCCTAATTCAATTTTTAGCTTTCCCAATTTAAGGGAAGTTCAGGCTCATTATCCATCATGTAAAGGTAGATTATTGCTGATATAATAGCATTACTTTAGTATGGAATATCCATAACTGATATAATACTTCCCATGCCTGGTAAAATAGCTATTTTTCATTTTCTTTCTACTATTTGCATAACACTGTGCAAGAAACTTGAGTTATACCAGGAAACAAGGTCACACAATTCACAATTTACATGGTTTTCTTTATGTTTTTGTGGTAGGCAGAATGGCTACACAAAGGTGTCCACATCTTACTCTCTAGAACCTATGAATATGTTACCTTAAATGGCAAAAGAGACTTTGCACATGTGATTAAGTTAAGGACCAGGCTATAGAAATATCATCTTCAATTATGCAACCCCAATCTAATCACATAAGTCTTTAAAAACAGAAAACGTTTTTCTTCTGAAGTCAGAGAGAGATACAGCTATGGGAGAGTGGTTTTGAAGATGGAGGAAGAAGGCCATGAACCAAGGAAAAGGCAAGGGATTCTCCTCTAGAGCCTCCAGAAAAGAACATAGCTAAGCAACACCTGGATTTTAGCCCTGTGAGAACTGTGTCAATCTTCTGACACACAAAATTGTAAAATAATAAGTCAAATTTTAAGCCACTAAGTTTGTAGCCATAGCAATCACTGAAACCTAATACAGTCATGTTCTAATGTGTTTACCACAAGCATGGATTTCCTTACTCATCTTATAGTTTGGAATGTACCACTGGATGAAACAGAGAGAGTTTTACTTTTCTTATGTAACCAGGAATCCAGAGTTACGCATTCCATGGCAGCTCCTGGTCAAGAATACGAGCCAGACCCAGACTCCTTTCAGGCTCTTGCTCTGGCATTCATGGCTGGTGTTTTTTGCTCTTGTTGTTACAAGATGGCTGCCGCTTCTCTAGGCATCACATTCCCACTCAAGGAAGGAAGACAGTTGAGAGATGAGTGAGCAGAATGCAAAGTAGCATCTTTACAAAACTTTTCCAGAAGGCTTACTTAGCCTCTTTGGATTTTACGTCGTTGCCAGACAAGTGCGTCTGGCCACCCTGTGACAAGGTGGCTTAGAACTTGATATTCTTAGCCAGATACATTGCTACCTTGAACAAATTTGGGGTTCTGTTAGTGAGGAGCAAGGTGAGTAGGTCAGAGCTTCTCGTAGACTTTTACTTCCATGGAAACACATTTTAGGAAGCACAGTGTGTACAGCAAGAGTTAAAAGTGCTTGCCTGTACTATGGAATAGTAAGTGTGAGCGAATTGTATAGATTGTAGCACATGGTCTGTTATTTGGCGTTATGAATGACAGAAATTAAAAGATAGAAAAGAGTCAATTAGCAAAGGGATCTATGATTAAGAAGAGAATTTCTTAATCAGCATATTGCTGTCATCAAGCTGATCTTTATTTTTTCCTTCCATTTATTCTTTCTGGACTTTCGTTATAGAAATATTTCAAAATTTAAGTTTTGGACTTGCCTTTCTGTTCCTTAGTAGAAATACTCTATTAAACTGTTCCACTGGTAATTGAAATATCTGTAGGCAAATGTTTAGTATATCACCGAAGGTTAATTTGGCCACAGCTAACCTAAATCCTCCAGTCTGGTTTTCAAAGCCCCTTGCTAAGTAAAAGGAGTATTCTTTATTCCTCTATTTTCTAAATTAGAGATCAGAACACTAGGCTTGCAGGCTAAATCCACCTTGCCACAGGGTTTTGTAAATAAATTTTTATTGGAACAACACTTATTTACATATTGCCCATGACTGTTTTTGTGCTACAGTGGCAGATTTGAGTAGCTGCAACAGAGAAATATAGCCACAAAGCCAAAAATACATGCTGTCTGGTGCTTTACAGAAAACATTTTTTTTGCTCCTGTCCTAAATTAACTATTGTTATTTCATGCTATAGAGTTGAAGGGAATAGAGGATGCATTATCAGTTGAGATTGAATTAATCCAACCACTGTAAAATGCTTTTTCATTGTCCTGAGAGTATCTCTCCCATCTTCTTATAACACTTTAGGCAGGAGAACTGCTTCATTTAAGTTTTATAAAATCACCTTGCCACTTTGATTTCTCTCTCTTATCTAGCTTTAATAGATCAGCAGATGAATACCCAGAATTATATTTGTCTTGAATAGAAACTAAAAGAAAAAGGGGGAAAAAAATCTTAGACAAAAAAGTATAGGTTATCAGTCAGTGGTTCTACTTAATAGAAACAAAAGTCTAGACAAGTATCTTGACTAATTCTGAAATTATTATAACTCTATACCTCGATAAAAAATTCTAAGTCCAAATATTCTTTCAATTTAATTGAAGCCATTTTAAGATAAAGTATGCTGTGATACTTGCTATAAGAGAGGAGTGTAGAAAGTATTTAGAGGGGACAAAAAGGAAATTCTCAAATAAAATTCAGTTGAGTTATGAAGGATAAATGGAATTTCACTAGGGAGATAGCACAAGGAAAGACATCTTAGGCAGGAGAAAGAAAACTTTTAATAAATATTGTCTTGAGCAATGTCTTAGTCTTTTCTGGCTGCTGTAACAAAATACCACAAACTGGGTAATTTATAAACAGAAATTTATTTCTCAGTATTCTGGAGGCTGGAAGTATACCACCAAGGTGATAGCAGAATTGGTGTCTGGTAAGGGACCACTATTTTTGTTTACAGATGGCAACTCCTACCTATGTCTTCACATGGTGGAAGGGATAAGGGGTCTCTCTTGAGCCTTGCTTATAAGGGCACTAATTCCATTCATGAGGGCTCGGCCTCCATGGCCCAATTTTCTCCAAAAGACCCCACCTCCTAATACCATCACCTTATGCATGAGGATTTTAATGTATGAATTTTGGGGGAATACAACATTCAGACCATAGCAGGCACTTAAGGGAATGCTATTTTGTGTTATTTTTCTAAGGCTGCTATAACAAAATACCACAGACCTTGTGGCTTAAACAACAGCAACTTATTGTTTCACAGTTCTGGAGGCTAGAAATCTAAGATCATTTGTTTCCTCTGAGACCAATTTTGGCATGTGGAGGGCTCTTTTCTCCCTGTGTCTTCATAAGACCTTTACTCTGTACCTGTTTGTGTTCTAATTTGCTCTTTTAATAAGGATACTCATCATAATGCAATAGGGCCCAATCTAATGATGTCACTTTAACTGAATAACATCTTTAAAGATCTTGTCACCAAATACAGTTCCATTCTGAGATACAGGTGTTAGACTTCAACATATGAATTTTGGAGGGACACAATTCATCATAGAGTATGTCTATTCACACATTTAAAAATCTTAATTCAACTCTAGGATAGAATGGCACATGTATTAGTCAGTTTTGTGTTGCCATAAAGAAAATACCTGAGGCTGGGTAATTTATAAAGAAAAGAGATTTATTTGGCTCATGGTTCTGCAAATGGTACAAGCATGGCACCAGTATCTGCTTCTGGTGAGGGCTTCAGGGGCTTCCAATCAAGGCAGAAAGCAAAGGGGGAGCAGGTGTGTCACATGGTGAAAGAAGGAGCAAGAGAGGGAGGAGATGGTGCCAGACTCCTTTAAACAACCAACTCTCACACAATCTAAAATAGCCAGAACTAACTCATCATTGTGGCATGGGCACCAAGCCACTCATGAGGGATCTGCCTCCAAGACCCAAACACCTCCCACCAGGCCCCACATCCAACACTGATTATCAAATTTTAACATGAGATTTGGAGGGGCCAAGCATCCAAACCATATCAGTGCACCAGGAGAAATATTGATGAAATATGAGACTGTAAAGGCAGTCAACCCAGATTTGAATAATGTCATGCTAAGGCATTTGGACTTATTTTGCAAATAACAAAGCATCAAAAACTGATTTTAAATAGAAAGATATTATCAAATTTGCATTTTAGAAACATAAGCCTTTGTCATAATGAAGAAAGTTGTAAAGGGGGCAAGATTAGAAGCAGGAAGACCAGGAGGCTAGTTTTTTCAACAGACCACATCACTGAAGATGGAGCTCTGAACAAAGGCAGTGGGGCATTATACAGAAGGGAGGGGTAATATTGTACAGAGATTTCTGGAATAATTTAACTCTCTTGACCCCTTGAACATGAGGTGGGGAGAGGACACAGAAGTTTGGATTGGTGAGTTAGAGAGGCTCTGATAGTGGAGATCAGGGATTCAGAAGGTGATTTCAGTTTGGGAATGTTTTACTGTGAGGTAGGTACTTGTGAGGCATCCAGGAAGCACTGGGGAAACACCCTGTAGCAGCTGAAGACTCACATTTGGATGAGAGAACGCATTTGTCAGTCATCAGTGTTTATAGTAGGTAACTGAAGTCTCAAAGACAATAATAAAATTCCCCATTCAACAACAAATTCCAAATGCAACTTTGCATGTGGCCCTGTGTTTTCCGTCAGAATTTCTCAGGTTGTGTCTTGATTGTTGCCTCATTCCACAATTTCCCTTCAGCTGGGAGCCTTCTTAGCCCCCTCTGAACTCAGAGCCATGCAAACCAAGCATAATTTTATTTACTCTTTCTTAATTCATGAATTGACAAAACCTCTGATTAGCTGTCACCCTCAGAGGTAAGGCTCTCCTCATCTTATTACAGTAAGGCAAAACAAATTGATCTCCCTGTTTTATATCTGCTTTTCCTTCCTTCAATCCCTCAATACATAACTGCTCAATATATATTCCTGAAGTTGCAGCAGATTGCTCAGCTTGGTGCTGAATGGTGCTGAATGGTGGGGGCCCAACCTACTCCCATGACTCCATCTTCCCCTTTCCTCCATGGCAATCTCCACCTCAGCTGGCTGTGCTCAGGGCATCCATGCTCAGCCCCTCTCTCCGTTCCTGTGTTCACAGTGTCCAACTTGGATGTATCCCAGTCCTTGCTTCCCTCTTTGAAGAAGAAATGTGAAAGATCTATGTCCTCTGAAAAGGCTTCCCTGACTGCCCCATCAATGGTTCTCTCTGAATTATTTGAGACATTTACTTGAGTTAACAATTATTCATTACACAGTGTATTAATCATCCTGGACTGCCATAACCAAACACCACAGACTGGTGGCTTGTCAACAGAACTTTATTTCTCATACTTCTGGAGGCTGGGCCGTCCAAGATCAACGTGCCGGCCCATTCAGTTTCTGGGGAGGGCCCTCCTCCTGGCTTGCAGATGGCTGCTTTCTCTGTGTGTATTTACATGGCCCTTTCTTGGTGTGTGTGTAGAGAAAAAGACAACTCTCTCTTCTTCTTCTTATAAGGCCACCAATTCTATTGGATTAGGATCCCACCCTAATGACCTCCTCCTAAAAGCCCTATTTCCAAAAACAGTCACACTGCAGATAAGTGCTTAAACATAAGAATATTATGGGATACTATCCTGTCCATAGCAGATATCCTATCACTTCTGCTAGATTTGAATTCCTCTAAGGAGGAATCCTGGCTTTGTGCTTGTTTTCTGTCTTTATTCAGTATTTCTCACCTGGTTGCTGGGCATCTAGTTACAAATACATATTTGATGAAAGCATGGTGCTGGATCACTTCTCTTAACATGCACTGCACATGTCTCAGTGTCCCGTTCCACTTTGTGGGGCCTCATTTTCCTATGATGCTCCAGGTTTAGGTTTCAAGATGGTGCATGCTGATTACTCAGATAGTTCAGCTTGGTGAATGACTAACATTAGGAATTAAGGATTAAATTCCATCCTGCCCTAAACTTCTTTAGGGTGGGCATAGGTTTTCAAACACTCTTCCCTCTATCCTTTGTTGGCCAGTGATACATAAGTCCAAGTTTTCATCAGGACCTCCTTCTCCCATCTTTCTTTAGTTTTCAGTTTTTAAAAGGGCTGTGAGAAGGTCAAGAGAAGAAGGAGCCAACTTTTCCCTTAACTATGAGCAGGTCTTAAATGTTAGAAAAGAAAAGTGTAAAAATGATCCTAGAGTAAGATTGAATTTTCTTTCAATGCGTTAATATACACTTTTAGATCATTCATACCCTGCAGTCTATCAAACCAAAGCCTATGGGTAGACTCTAGTCCATGAATTATTGACAGCAGAGCCAGTATCGGGTCCTGTGAGGCTCTTACAGTCTATCTGGTAAAAGCCTAAGTGGGATTTATTTAATGTGTGGTTCAGAAGTGGTATGCTATGCCAAAGAAGTCCAGAGTCAGACTCTACTTAGGGACAACATAAAAGTTCAGTTAGCTTGTAATTATTGGGGATAAAAATAGTCTGACTTAGTGAATAGCTAAAGAAATGTATTTTTATTTATTATCATTACCACCAAAGCAAGTTTTCTAATTTGATCCGTTGACAAAGTAAAATCATATTTAAATGAAAATGTACCGAAAGGGAATCCTCTCTTCCCTCTGACTTTTTTTAGATAAAGCAATGGAAACATATCTTGGGTTTTGAAATAACAGCAAACTTTTAGAATTTTTGTATAACTTCTTTTGGAATGTAGTCCCCAGAACCTTCAGTACATAAGAATGAGGAATGGCTGAAACAGGCGACAGGGTCTTCGCTGTCTGATTATCATGAAATGGAACTTTTGCTCCCTATCTTCATGGTCTCTAACAGTGACCCTTCCCTCTTGCCTCACTGACTTTCACTTTTATTTACTACGCTGATGCCCTTCCAATTTCAATGCTTCCAAACTCACCATACACACTGAAACAAATCTCTCACACTTAGTCAAGCCAACATGGTTAAAGAAATCTGAACAAAACACAGCCAGACTCCACATGAGTGTGTACATTATACAGGATAGCTTCGTTTCACAGAGTTTGTAACCATCTTAATGCTGCTATGCTAGGGATTGTGCACGGAAATCATTTTGTAAGCAGAAATAGAGCAACGGTTTGACAGAGGAGTTAAAAGCACATGATTCAGTGTCAGACAGGCCTTGCTCTGAACCTTGTCTCAGCCACATATTAGCCATTTGGCCTTGGGCAATTGCTTTTAACTTTTTAAGCTATGGGAGCTTAGTGTATAAAACATAATAAGGAAGTACTCACCTGCTATCTTTGTTGTGATAATTAAATTTGATAATGTAGGTACAGTGCTGGCACATATTAGGGATTCGGGAAATTTCAGTCATTTTTATACAGATGGGCACCAAATGCCTTTTTGCCAAGTCACTGATACAAATCTCTTTGCTGTGATACTGCCTTTAAAATAGTGGGTACCTGCAGGGATAGCAACAAAAACAGAACTGTCCAGCTCTTACTAGGGAACACCTGATATGTTAATGATTAGATCATCATTTGTTATTTTTTGTTTGTTTGAAGTTTTCATTAATTGCTGGCAAATGTCCTTGCTTCAGGTTGTTGAAAAGGAGCTTAGACGGGCGAGTGCCATCTATGATAACATTTTGTTCTATTCTATGTCATTTTGGGGACAGTAAACCCGTTCCAAAAATAGACTTATATCCAGTCTGGCTTGATATCATAATAAATTCCAAATTAATGGAGTTCAAATAGAGATTTTTTACCTTATTTTATTTCATAGGCTATTACTGTCACCACCAATTTGGAATGTCAGTTCGGCTTAGTAGCTCTGTTCTTTAATAGCAAAAAAGAAAGAAAAAAAAATGTTTTTCAAGGGTGAGACCTAGGAAACCTTTTTATTTTCATTTCCATTTTCCAGGACAACCCAAGCTTTCACTAGGCTAGAAAAGGCTTAAAAGATTCTCACTCATCCATTGTGATATAAACCAAATTAATCCGAAGGAAAGAGCACCTCCCTCCAATAAGTGTGCAGCTGCTGGAGTGATAACAACCTGGTCCCCGAACACCCACCTGTTTCCATTGAGCATTAACTCCATAGTCCACTGACTCATGCTGTAGAGCGACAAGCCTCCTCCCCTAGGGAAGTAGGAGCTTGACGAGGGGTCAGGAGGAGACTCTTCAGAGTGGCAGTCAAGGGAGAACCTCAAATACACGTGAGGACCTGTTATTACCTTGAGTCCAAAAATCCATTGCTATAAAGGGTCTCCCTCAGTGCCCTGTTTTCTTGACTCTATTTGAAGAAACTGCTGCTGTCATAATTAAAGTAAGTAAAAGTTTCCAGAAAAGAAGCTATTCAGCAGACTGCAGTTCAGGGTCTATATTGACATATTTCAAAGTTCCAGCAGGAGCCTGGAGTGCAAGATCTGGTGAATTTCCAGTGGGCAAACAAATGGGAGGCATGACCCCTGAGTAGTAAGTCCTGACCATCCTCAACAGAGCTCCTGAAAGAGCGAGGGCTCCCTGCCTGACAATCCTGCCGCGTGCTCATATCTGCCTCCGTGCCGGCAGTTTTCAGGTCCTTCTGAGTTAGGGAACATGGGAATCAACCTGTTAGGTGATATTTTGGCCTGGACAGCACAATAAAATTAGATACTTAAAAACACCATGTCCTAAAAATGAATTTGATTAACAATTGAGCATTTGTTTGGATCTAACATGACAGCTCAAATGTAAGCAAAGGGAAAGGTCCTGCTGAATCAGAAACGTTGCTCAAGTTATAAACTGTACTAGAGTGATAATGAGTTACTTGTTTGGATAAGTGGGAGGCAGAGGGAGATTCTCAAGGACGTTTGTTAAAGTTCATCTCACGAGCCAACCAAATACAACCTAAAAACTGCTTTGACCATTTATATTTTAAAATTGAAAATTGACCACTGAGAATTGAGATGATTACATTTCTAATAGTTTCTGAAGAAATTCACGTGGAAAATGAGAACCTGCATAGCCAATGGTAAAATACCAGGGGAGTGTTGTTGGTTTCAGCCTTGCGAAAGGTCAGGATGGCTGGGATTCCTCCCATCTCTCTCCCTTTCTCCACTGTGGTCCTCACCACATCCAGTCTAGGAGCGAAAGGAATCCTATTTTGGCCAACACCTGCTTAGAATTAAATAAATATTTGTGATTGAACAAATAAATATGGGGTTATTTGGCAAGATATTCTATGGTGTAACTGTTTTGCCTATTTTATTTGCCTAGAAATAATTTGAAAGAGACTTTTTAGAAATCAAGAATCATTCAGAGCATATTACATGCCTATTATAATGATGAAATGACAAACCTTTTCATGTGAGTTTTTGAATGACTTACATTCCTTCATCTCCCTGATGTCCTATTAGCACCTCAATTCAAGCTATGAAATGAGGCCTCGTGGTTAGAATCTCTAGAGTTGAGACAGTTCACGGACAAATTTCAACATTCTATTTATGTGACCCTGGACATGTTACGCAGTCACTGCATACCTTAGTCTCCTCTTTTGTGTAAATAGTAGGTAATTACTTCTTAAATAGGTAATCACTAGGATTCCTAGACAGATGAGTGCCAACTAGGATAACATTTTGCTCTATTTTATTTCATTTCGGGGGTAGTAAACCCCTTCTAAAAATAGACTTATGTCCAGTCTGGCTTGATATTATAATAAATTCCAAGTTAATGGAGCTCAAATGGAGATTTTGTTTTACTTTATTTTATTTCATAGGCTATTACTGTCACCACCCATTTGGAATGTCAGTTCTGCTTAGTAACTCTGTTCTTTAATAGAAAAAAAAAGTAAGAAAAAATAGGTAATTACCTATTTAAAGTACCCACCATTGAAGAGGATTTAAAGTAATAATGAATATGAAGCTCTTTGCACGGCGTCTGACATGGAAAACACACAAGTGTACATATACATATATGATATCTAGAATTGCCTTGCTTACCTTCCTTTGCAAATGAGCTCTTTGTCCTGACTTCCTCATTTTGGTGAATTAAGATCAATCTCCTTCTAAGTGCTAAGTATCAAAGTTTTAAGCACTACGGACTCCCTTAATTTATATGAAGACAGCCTCTCTCTTTTCAGTCCCCTCCTCATCCCACCTTCATAGGATCATTTGCTAAATTCTGGCATTTCAGCCTCCACCACAATGTCTCTTGAATATCTCCCCTTAATTCCATCTGTTCTCAGAACAATCCTACATTACTTCGCATCTAAGTTACTGTGATAGGATCCAGATAAAGGCCCCTACCCTTTGTCATTCTAATCCTTCCTACGTGGAGCTTCCAAATTAGTCTTCCTAAAGTTTCATTTTGGCAGTGATGAGTATTTATAATAATACACTGAATATGGTTATTATTCATTTAACAATTATTGATTGATCAAATATTATACTTCAGGCAGTTTTCTACGCACTAGGGATATAGCAGTAATTATAATAGATAAGTCCTTGCCCTGAGGGAGATTAAATTCTGGTTGGCATGATATTCAAACAAATACAATAACATAACTTAAAACATTTCTATAAAATAGTAAACTCCAGTGTGAACATTTATTATTATTAATCATTTTTGTTATATGCCTACATACTGGCAACCACAATGATAGATATTTTATATACATTATGTGTAAACTTTAGGAAACTCTGAAAATGAGTCATGATTCCCATGTTATGAATGAGATAACTGAGACACAGAGAGGTTAAGTAACTTGCTTAGCATTATGCAATTAGTAGGAACCAGTGATTAGTGAGTAGAGAGTCTACTCAATCTTGCACATTAGATGCATTATGTGGCCCTAAGTCCACCTAATAACATTACTCAAGCAGTTTTTATTGCAACGTGTGGCCTTTCATCCATGACTTAACAAATGACTAAATAGCTGGTTTAATATTAAGTAAAACACCATTAGCCCCACTCAAACCATTTTTCTAAAGTATTGCCTACTTTAGTTCTTTTATCTTTTTATCCTTCAAGCCAGAGGGGGATGCTCACTCTTCCACAAACCACCTTGTGCTTTCTTTCCTCTGGATAATATCACCTGCAATTCTAGATCTAGGATTCTATCTCTTTTTCTCTCTGTCTCTGTTTCCCGCATCTTTCTCTTATAGTATCTGAGATCCAGGAAGCTTCTAGAACTCTCCACCATAATATAACTGTCCCTTGCATTGAATTTTTTTGCACTCCCATATGATACTAACCTGAAGCTACCTTTTATTATATGATTTGTAGCTTCATAGATTCACAGATATAATTTATAAAAATGTATACATATGTATGATATATGTATAAATGTTTTATTATCTTTAATCAACTAGACATGCTCGTTGACCTCTCTGTATGCCATCACTCTGTATGCTGAAGTGTTTACAATGCCTTGCATATTGTAAGAGTCCAGTATATTGAATGGAAATTTTTCAGAGGGAACAAATGATTCCCTAATTTGAATAAGGAAGTGGCTGTCAATCACCCCACATTTAGATGGGCCCTTTTGGTGAGAGCTTTAAAATCTAAAAAGGATTAGTAAAAAATATGGCTGAATTATCATAAGTAAATACTGCACAAAGAGACACATGAGTTTGATTGTCTTGGATGAAAATTGATGGGAAAAATGATATGCATTTGCATAACTTGGCAAAATGATCATGTCAGACAGTGGCTTGAATTGAACTTTTTCTCTTTTCAGAAGTTTCTTGTCCAGGATTCGATTGTTATGGGATTTTCTCTGAGTTCCTTAACAAAAACTACCAGTTCTTTAGGCCTTATTTTGAATGCCCCCTCCAAATAATTCCAAAAGGCACAGGAGCTATTCAAATAGAAAGGACAATAAAATGCACTTGGCTTTCTATAACCCTCACCTACAGATTGGTATGCTCTAAATAGTGGGAATTTTTTTAAAGAACAATCATTCCTGATACAGTGAGACAGGACAGCCCCAGGTCGGAAACATCAGCTTCACAAAAAACTGCCTTGAGGGAGATCCAGATGTATTATCTAGAGGCCTTTCACCTCTTCTTCCAGTGCTGGTGTCTGTCAGAGCGCCATCAATCCATTTCCAGCATTTTACTTAGCTATGAACTTCTTAGAGTGACAAGAGAATGATTCATAATATACAGTAAGGCTTCCTGGAAGCTTTTTTACTTTAAGCTACAGGGTAAGTGAATCAGCCTTTTGCTTCCTCACAGGAGCTACTTATCTTCAATCTTTCAATTAAAGGTCAAAAAATGAAAGAAGACACTCTGGTCGTCTATTACGGTGTTTTGTTCCCATTGTCAGAGAATCTGCTCTTTACATAGTTGCCTCTCAACCTGTTCAAGATTCATGCTCCTTCTCCTACCTCATTTCTGATTAAAAAGGTGAGAAATTTTCTCAGGAGATCTGGAAATCTTTGTGAATTAAAAAAAAATGAAGAATTATGATCATTTTCAGTAAAGAAAAAGTAAAAGTGTCTCCCACAGCTAGAATAATGTTTAAAGCCTTCAACAAAGGAGAGTAAAGGCAAAAAATTATGAGTCAAACTGAAATAGCTTTTAAGAAGTTAAAATCATGCTTCTTAGTGTATCACTCTGTATTTTCTTAGCTAAGTGATGGCCAAGTGAAGAGGAGGCCTAAGTAAGTTCATGCAATAAAGACAAAAACAGTCAACAGGTATTAAGAGCTTACAATGTACCAGGCTTGACATGAATTAATGTATTTGAACCTGTATTTGTATTTGTACCACAAATACAAATGTATACAAAATGTATTTGTACCACAGAAACCCTGATAGCTTTATTACTACCACTATCCTACAGATGAAAACTCTGAAGCATACTAAATTGCCCAAGGTCAAAGAGAGAGAAAGAGACAGGGTCTGACTTGATTCCACGGGGTCTGATTTTAGAGCTTATGCTCTTAACCACTCTATATTGCTATTCAATAACACAGGTAATGGATATGAAAAACTCAGACTCCTAGAATTAAGTATGGGGTTGGAGTCTAAAATATTTTAGTGCCTTCTTAAGTCTTCATTTGCTCTGCATATGCTGATGTAAGTTACTTTTGTTAAAACATTAATCTTAGTCTTTCAAAAAACCTTCAGGAAAAATCAAATACATCCCTTAATCCAAATTCAATTTTTATTTATTGAACATCTCATGGCCTATAGTGAACGTTCAACAAATACTGTTGGATGAATGTGTGAGACCACTATTTGTTTAACTAACTTCTATTAGGCCACTTCATGTGTAAGTCACTGTGCTAGGTCCTTCCACATGCCTTAGAAACGTTATATATTTAAGCCTCAAAATGATCCTGTGAGGTATGTGTATACCACCCTGTTGTGAAGATGAGGTCACTGGAGTATAAGAGATTTAATGACTTACACTAGGTCAACATATTAAAAGGGACAGAACTGACATTGGAATTCTGATAGTCTCCAAGTCCCAAAAGTTTACCAGCCTTCTAGTGCTGTTTAATTTAAACATCTTTAAATTGGACTTCCAGGCAAGATGACTGACCGGAGACACCAGCTGCTGGAGCATCTCAGTAAGAAGGAGAAATTTTAGATGAAAAAGAGAAAAATAGACAAACAAGCATAGATTGGATGTGGGTCTGAAGGAAGGATGCTAGAGCCTTAGGAAGACTCCACAGGAAGAAGTTGCAACGCAGAACAAGAAGGTAGCAAGGTATCAACAAAGATCAACCCCTGAGAGGCTTGGAGTCCAGCAAGAAGGGTAGGTGGAACTGTTTGTTTCTCCCTCCCTCACGTCTCTGACTGTTTGTGGGTTCCTGAGCTGCTGGAGAGACTTTCTGTCCACACAAGCCCAAAGGCTGCTGCTGCCAGTAAGCTGGGAGATTCTTGCAGACAGGGCCCCAGAATCCCATCCCCCTGGGGCACTTCCTGCCCCCACAGACCTGAGCCTGGATAGCAGGTGCCATACTGCTTCCCTGCCCACCGTGGGCTAATAACCAGAATCTACAAAGAAGTCAAGCAAATCAGCAGGAAGACATCAAACAGCCCCATTAAATGTGGGCAAAAGACACGAACAGAAGTTTTTCAAAACAAGACGGACTAATGGCCAATAAACATATGAAAAAATGCTCAATGTCGCTAATCTTCAGGAGAATGCAATTCAAAACCACAATGAGATATCAGCTAACTTCAGTCAGAATGACTGACTGACGAATAACTTCAGTCAGACTTGTTTATCAAAAAGTCCCGAAACAACAGATGCTGGCATGGATGTGGAAAGAAAGGAACACTTATACACTGTTGGTGGGACTGCAAACTAGTTCAACCTCTATGGAAAGAAGTATGGAGATACCTCAAAAACTAAAAGTAGTTCTACATTTGATCCATCAATCTCATTACTGGGTATTTACCCAAAGGAATAAGAGATTTTATAAAAAAGACACATGCACTTGAATGTTTATAGCAGCACAATTCACAATTGCAAAGTTGTGGAAACAACCCAAGTGCCCATCAATCCATGAGTGGATTAATAAAATGTGGTATATGTATACCATGAAGTAATATTTAGACAAAAAAAAAATGGTGAACTAATACATTTTGTAACAACCTGTACAGAACTGGAGACCATCCTCCTAAGTGAAATATCACAAGAATGGAAAAACAAACACCACATGTATTCGCTATTAAATTGGCACTAAATGATCAAAAAAAATAAGTACCACCACAAGGGATGAGTTTTGCATATTGTGTTTAATGATGTATTTGACTTAATTGTCAAATTTATAATCATGACTGTACTCCCGGTTCACAGTGAACTGCTCCAATCTTTTTAAATGAATATGAAATGTGATTTGTTGTTAAATGATCAGATGTTATCTAGAAAACTCAAAAAAAGTCATAGGGAGAAAATATTTTTTAAGTACCATTGAAGTACATAAAATGATTGAATATGAAGAATTATTAACATTTTCTTTTTATGAAACATACCGTTCTATTATTTTGCTAAGATCTACCTGTTATTATTTAAATAATTTTAAATAAAATTTGATGCTATAAATATTTTAAAAAATAAAATAAACATCTCTAAATTTGAAAACTCCCCTATGTTTAACTATAGTTCACTCATTCCTGGTGTAGTGTAGTGGGAGAATTATTTAAGAGCCAGTCTTCCCAGTGATAAAGCACAGATTCTAACAAAGATTCACTGGATTATATTAGCACATTTTGACTGGAAGATTTAAAACTACCTAGGTATCATAGTCCGAACATGTTAATATTTCAAACACTTCTATTTCTAGGAACTTTTAAGTTCCCAGTTCCCTGAGCCCGAACTATGTATCAATTGAAAGTCTAAAGAATGCTTTTGCATGGTGCAATTCCTTCAGTAATTATAAATTTATTTTGTATATATTTAAAAGTTATTATAATTGCCTTCTGTAAGTCTAAGAAATTCCAGAATTCCTAATGAAAACTAAGGAGACTTTTTAAAAAAAATAAGATCAAATCTAGAACTTGGAGGGGAAATAGCCGGATGTGAACTTTTACAGTTTTATTTTCAAAGAAGTTATGCTACACATCACCAGGAATCCAATTAAATAAAATGGGCCAAACTCTCCCAGAAAAATTCCCCCGTGTGTGATTGGGGTCCAAAAGAGATAAATATGGCCTCTAAGCAAGCTCTGTTGATGAATCTCACTGACATCATTATGGCTACTACATTAATATCACAGGGTACTGAGATCAAACTCTTCTCCAGCTGATATTTCACCCACAAGCTGTTATAATAAAGGAATGGGTATATTTGGTGAATTGTAAGGCAAAAGCCATTTTCTGATTTTGAAAGTAGAAGAATCAAACTTAATGAGCCTAGCCATCTGCAGAAGTAACCCTATGAAATGACTAGTTCACGTCCAGCTGTGTGGAAAGACGTTTGCCTGGATAAAGTTATATTCTAATCAATAGTTCAAAATATCCACTAGAAGGACGACTGACTTAGGCAAAAGGAACCTGATGACCTTTAGACTCCTCAGCATGTCTCCAACATTATCCAGATGTTAGAATTGGCCATTCCAATAGGCACATCAGCTCCTCTGGAGGAAGTAGATGTATCAGCTTGTCAGAGCGTGATGCCACTATCTTTAAGGTTTTCTCATTGTTTCCACTTCATACATACAGAGGCAGTACAGAGACATTGCCCAAATTCAGGGCGTATTGTTACAATAGAATGCAATGTCAGTTGTGCCTTCTGAAATTATACAATTCTGTTGCCCTTCTGTCACTATATTTTGTAGCCTGAATGAAGGACAGGTCATCAAAATAGGAGTGAGGCAGCTGCTGAAGTTAAGCCTTGTGTATATCAGAGTGGTATCTCATTGTAGTTTCATGAGTATTTCCCTAATGACTAAAGATATTGAGCATCTTTTCATGTGCTTATGGGCCATTTGTATGAATTCTTTGAAGAAATGTCTATTGAAATCATTGGCCAATTTTAACAATTGGCTTGTCTTTTTATTGTTGAGTTCTTTATATATTTTTTATTGTATAAGTTCCTTATATATTTTGGGTATAAACCTTTTATCAGACATATAATTTGTAGATATTTTTTGTGGTGTGTTTTAAAACAAAATTTTTTAATTTTGATTATGTCCAATTTATCTCTTTCTTTCGTTCTTGTGTTTTGGGTGTTACTTATAAGAAACCATTGCCTAATCCAAAAGAACAAAGATTTGCATTTATGTTTCTTCTAAGAGTTTAATAGTTTTAGCTCTTATATTTTGGTGTAGATTCATTTAAGTTAATTTTTGTATGTGGTTTGTGGTGGGAGTCTAATTTTATTCTATTGTATTTAGATATCCAGTTGTACTGGCACCATTTAGCAAAAATGATTTTCTTTCCCCATTGAATTGTCTTGGCACCTTTGTCAAAATCAATTGCCCATAATTATGAAGGTTTATTTTTGAACCATCAATTCTATTCTAATAATCTATATGTCTATCTGTATGCTAGTACAATGAAGTCTTGATTACTGTAGCTTTGTTGTAGTAAGTTTTGAAATTGGGAAATGTGAATCCTCCATTTTCTTCTTTTTAAAGATTGTCTTCTATTCTTACATTTGCGTGTAAATTTTAGGATCAATCTGTCAATTTTTGCAACAAAATCCGCAAGAGATTGTGATAGAGATATGTAAATTAATTTGGGGAGCATTGCCATCTCAAGAATGTCGTGTTCCAATTTATAAACATGGGATGTTGTTGCATCTGTTTAGGTCTTCTTTAAATACTTTCATCAATTTTTGTAGTTTCATTGTAAAAATCTTGTACATCTTTTGTTAAATGTATTTCTAAGTATTTTATTCTTTTTGACGCTATTGTAAATGGAATTGTGTTCTTAATTTTGTTTTTGGATTACTTATTGCTAGTGTATAGCAATCCATTTTTGTAGATTGGTGTTATATCCTGTACCTTGCTGAAATTGCTTATTAGTTCAGGTACTTTATGAAAAATATGGATTTTTTAGAATTTTCCATAAAAATGATCATGTCATCTTTGAATAGATGCTGTTTTACTTCTCTCTTCTCATCTTGATGATTTGGTCTTACACCCCAGAGTAAACTATTGCATGTCAGTTTTTCATAGATGCCCTGTCTCAGATTGAGAAGGTTCCCTTCTATTTCTAGTTTCTTGAGTGCTTTTATCAGCTACTGACTGGACAGAGATTTCCTTAAATTCTTTAACAAATCCCCCACCCATTGCAGAGGGGCTGTGCATTTGTGTTGACAAATGTTGTCATCACCCAAGCAGTTTACAACTTTGCCTTACCCTTCACTTCCTGCTTGCAAAGGAAAACCTCAAGGTCAGACATAAATGAGATGTTAGCGTTTTCTCAGGTTTTCTCTGAGCATGTGCACAGCCCTCTATTTGCACATGGCCTTCTAGATTGCCAAGAATGTTTTAGAATTTTTCGGAGATCCCTTTGATACCTCATTATAAAAATTTTCCCTTTTAGTTTTTTGGGCAACCTCTTGTTGGTTCCAACTTGTTTTGTTACCCCAGGTAATCTGAAATGTTAATCAATTGCTCCTGAATATTTTTGACGTAAAACCTGGGCACAGGGCTTTGCCCCCGAGAATACTCTCAGTCTGGTCAAATAAATCCTGCGAGGGTACTTTTCAGAGAACTTTGAGACATATTAAATAGTAAAAGTTGTCTAGGTATAGGATCTGGGTGAAGCTCCAAACCTGGTGTCCTCCTTCCAGTGGCTGCAAGGCTGCTGGCTCTCAGAGCTACAAAGGTTGTGATTCTACTGGTTTTAAAGGCTCCTGCAGAGCTGGGCAGAAGGGGATGGGAACATGATAAGTTAAAACAACCAAAAATTCACTGTTCTTACCAGCAGTTAGCTCTTTTTCTTAAATAAATGCTTCTCAAATTTTCAAGCATTTGAATTCATTTCCAGAGTTCTGAAATGGTGGATTTTGATAATTATTGTCAGTGTTCTTGCTGCTTCTATGGAGGAGAAGATATTCAGAATCCTTGGTTTTCCATGTGAATGTGCTTTTTTTGCACTTTAATTCCTAACTATTTAATGTTATGTATCAATTTTGCTTGCCTCCTACTTAAAATCTTCAACTCCCCCTCCTACCAAATTCCTATGATAGCAGCTACAACCTTCCTTCACAACTCCCTAACTGGCCTTCCTTTGTATAGTCTCCCAATATATAGATCCATTCTGCCCTCACTATACATTAATCCTATAAATTAATCTACATTGTGCAGGGAATTAGTGTGCCTACAAACCTTAAATGCCAATCAGCCAGACAGTCAGCACTTATTGAGTATATATCATGTATGAAGTATAAGTTTTTTCTCTATATGTAGTAAACAGAGAGCTTATCTTCTAGTGAGAGGATACAGATAAATAGAATAATTTCAGATATGGAAATTTTTCTGAAATAGTTGACTCAGAGACCTCCATCATCTGTTTCCTCTCTAATCTTATCTTCTTCAATTTCCTGATGGGAGGTCTCACTAGGTAAAGCAGGTCTGCACAATGTTGTTTGGATGCCCTGTGCTACTTCTTACTTCTCTGCTTAGGTTCATGCCATTCCTTATGCCTTCATTACCTTACTTTTCTCTCTTTCTTCTTAGTCACCTCAGGGTACCCTTGTCTCTGCTCAATTTCACAACCCCTGGGAGCCTTTTCTGATTACTCCAATCCTAAGGCATCACTTCAAATCCACATTTGTAGTACTTATTGTCACACTGATTTGACATTAACACAAGCATCCACACAGGCTATTCAGCCTTGCCCATGCAGGCCTGGCATTTAAGTTAGATCTAAAGCTACATGCAGGAGATAAAAGTTTAAACCGCTTTGTAATCTTGGTATTTGGCATAGGGACCTAAAAGAAATACTCCATGAATTTAGAGATATTATGTAACGGATCCACGAGTAAGTCCTTCCTTTGAAGGTAAATTTTATTTTATATAAGCAGGTTCCCAAAATTGCCACTGAATAACTGAGATGAAAAATCCCCCAAACTTACCTGGTTTGAGCTTGTACCAAGGACTCCTGTGAGACATTCCTGAAATGCATCACAGGGGCTCTCAGTGTCAGTGACAAGGTATGCTGTCCCTTACCATCTGCAGTTTATTTGTTATATGGGGAAAATAATATATCCTCCCAGAAAAAGTATGATGATTAAATGAAAGTTTGCCTGTAAAAGTGATGTGAAAACTATAAAACCCTCCATGAACAGTAGTCGTGTTAATAAAAAAAATGACCTAAAGAAAATGTAAATAACATAAACACATTGTGCATTTAGAGAAAACATTTTAAGTGCCTTTTAAAAAGCAATTTCCCTCCACAGGGTCATTTTATATGGCAGTTTCAGGCAAAATGTTTCAAAAAGCATAGAGGATAAAGGGTGTTGGTGATGTAGGTAGAATACGAGAATTTGAAGAAATGACGTTAGATGCATTATATCCTTCTCTAAAAGACGCGTTGACATAATAAACAGTAGTCATATTCCATACATCGCTGGGAAGCTCATGGGCTGTACAAACCAAAGAATCAAGGGAGGTTTCCTCATTTTTAAAAAGGCTAGGTGTTTATCACGTCCATTTCTTCTTTTCTCTCGCGCCTCATGTTGGACTACATTGCCAGCCCCCTTTGCAGTTAAGTGCAATTATGTGATGGAGGTCTGACTAGGGAAATGCAGGCTGAAATTATATTTTCCATTTCCATTTCCATTACATGCTTGGTCTTTGAAATTGATCATTGAAATTGGCATTGGTGGGTCTCTGAGTGATGGTATGAGGTCGTGTAATATGTGTTTTGTAAAAACAAAACCAAACAAAATTACAACAACATCCTAAGGATCCTGAGAGGCTCTGCAATAATGAAACCTTTTTTAGCACTCTGTTATCCAACCTTATTGGTTCCTAAAATATTTTGAGATTGTTAAGAGGGGTAATAACATCCATTAACAGCTGGTGGAACACACTTTGTGGAATTCTATCTGTAGAATTGATAGCTCTGAGGCCATAATCCACTGCTCAGCAAGAAATGCTGGAGAAAGGCTGGGGTAAGGAGTAAATGTAAGACAGAAACAGTTAGTAGACCTACCTGCTGCTAAGAATGCCACTAAAATCTGAGTACTTTCATGTTTTAACATTAAACTAGGCCATGAAAAGGAAAGAGAAAGGCAAAGTGATACTTTATTTTTCCTTTCAACATTGTTAGAACTCTATACTTTTTCTTTTATCCAGAATTCTTAAGTTTGAAAAGAACTGACACTAACATATATATTATTCTTCTCTTTTATTTTTATTAGTTTTTATTTTTATAGTTTTCTGGGGAGTGTATAAATTTCATGCTATACAGTCACACACTGTAAGAATAAAATTAAATATTTTAAAATAATTTATAGAATTGTGCAACCATCACCACAATCCAGTGTAAGAATATTTCCATCTCCCCCCTCCCAAAGTTCTCTTATGCCCATTTGAAATCAATTCTTGTTCCCACCATCAACTCAGATAAATATATATCAGCTTTCTATTTCAATAGCTTTTCCTTTTATGAAGTTTGATATAACTGGAATCCTATGATATGTAGATTATTGCATCTGCCTTCTTTTACTTAGAATGATGTTTTGAAGGTTCATCCATGTTGCAGCATATCAGTGGTTTGTTCCTTCATATTTATGAACAATATTCTATTGTATGTGTATACTACATTTTGTTCATCCTTTCACCAGTTAATGGACATTTGAATTATTTCCAGTTTTTTCCTATTATCAGTAATTTTGCTATAAACATTTGTATGCAAGTCCTTGTATGGACATACGTTTGTATTTCTGTTGGATAGGTTATTGAGCCTAATGTTATTTTGATAGGGACTAAACTCTCCAATCAAAAGACATAGAGTGGCTGAAAGGATATAAAAATAAGACCTAACCCTATATGTTGCCTACAAGAAACCCACTTCACCTATAAAACACACATAGACTGAAAATAAAGGGATGGAAAAAGATATTCCATGCAAATTAATATTAAAAAAGAGTAGGAATAGCTATACTTCTATCAGATAAAATAGATTTCAGGACAAAAACTATAAAACAAACAAAAGAGGTCATTATATTAATATAATAATAAAGGGGACAATTCAACAAGAGGTTGTAACACTTCTGAATATATATGCACCCAACAATGGAGCATCCAGATATGTAAAGCAAATATTATCAGAGCTAAAGAAAAAGATTGGAACCAATAAACTAATAGTTGAAGACTTCAATACTCCATATTCAGCATTGGACATATCTTCCAGACAGAAAATCAACAAAGAAACATCAGGCTTAATCTGCACTATGAATCAAATGGACCTAATATGTATGTATAGAATGTTTCATCCAATTGCTGCAGAATATGTGTCCTATTTCTCAGCTCATCGATCATTCTAAGGATAGACTATATGTTAGGCCACAAAACAAGTCTTTAAAAAGTCAAAAAATCTGAAATAATATCAGGTATTTTCTTTGACCACAATGGAATAAAACTAGATATCAATAACAATAGGAACAATGGAAACAATATAAACACATGGAAATTAAACAACATGCTACTGAATGATCAGTAGGTCAATGGAGAGATTAAGAGAGAAATTCAAAAATTCCTCAAAATAAATGAAAATGAAAACACAATATTTCAAAAACCTATGGGATACAGTGAAAGCAGTATTAAGAGGAAAGTTTATATCACTAAGTGTCTACAGACAAAAAGTAGAAAAACTTCAAGCAAACAACCTAATGATGCATCTTAAAGAACTAGAAAAACAGGAGCAAACCAAACCTAAAATTAGTAGGAGAAAAGAAAGAATAAAGATCTGAGAAGAAATAAATGAAATTGAAATCAAGAAAAAAAATAGTACAAAAGATCAATGAAACAAAAAGTTGGGGGTTTTGTGTGTGTGTAGGTAAACAAAATTGACAAACTTCCAGTCAGACTAAATAAGAGAAATAAAAGAAGACCTACAAAAATTAAATGAGAGATGAAGGAGACATTGCAACCTATACTGCAAAAATTAAAAGGATCATTAAAGACTACTATGAGCAATTATATGCAAATAAATTGGAAAACCTAGAAGAAATGAATAAATTCCTAGACACATATAACCTACTATGATTGAACCAGGAAGAAATCTAAAACCTGAATAAACCAATAACAAGTAACAAGACAGATGCAGTAATAAAATGTCTCCCATCAAATAAAAGCCCAAGACCCAATGGCTTTACTGCTGAATTCTACCAAGCATTCAAAGAACTAATACAAATCCTACCTAAACTATTCCAAAAATTGAAGAGTGAATACTTCCAAATTCATTCTGTGAGCACTGTATTACCCTGATACCAAAACACCTATAGGCCAATATCTCTGATGAACATAGATGCAAAAATCCTCAATATAATACTAGCAAACGAAATTCAACAACATGTTTAAAAGATTATTCATGATTATCAAGTGCGAGGCAAGGATGGTTCATCATATGCAAATCAATCAATATCATATACCATATCAGCAGGATGAAGGACAAAAACCATATAATCATTTCAATTGATACTGAAAAAACATTTGATAAAATTCAACATCTCTTCATAATAAAAACTCTCAAAAAATTGGGTATAAAAGGATCGTGCCTCAACATGATAAAAGTCATATAAGACAGACCCACAGTTAGTATAATAGTGAATGGGGAAAAACTGAAAGCCTTTCCTCTAAGTTCTGGAACAAACACAGATGTCCAATTCACCATTGTTATTCAACATAGGCCTGGAAGTGCAATCGGAAAAGTAAAAGAAATAAAGGGCATCCAATTGGAAAGGAAGAAATCAAATTATCCTTGTTTGCAGACAACATGATCTTATATCTAGAGAAACCTAAAGACTACACACACACACACACACACACACACACACACACACACCTATTAGAACGGATAAACAAATTCAGTAAAGTTGGAGGATACAAAATCAACATTTTTTAATCAGTAGCATTTCTATATGCCAACAGTTAGCATTCTGAAAAAGAAACCAAGAAAATATAATTCCATTTGCAATAGCTGCATATACACAAAGGAATGATAAATGCTTGGGTGATGGATACCCCACTTACCCTGATTTGATTAATACACGTCGTATGCCTGTATCAAAACATTACATGCACCCTATAATATATGTAACTATTACATACCCACAACAATTAAAAGTAAAAATTAAAATGAAATAAATATCAAGAGAATGCAACTAATTTAATTTAGAGGGAGAGACACTGAAGAAGAGATTTCTCAAGCCTCATATACACAGTGAACTATAATATAAGCATGCTTTAGGGGTTGCTTCTTTTCCACACGCTAGCATCTCTATTTAGTTGCTTCTAAATACAAGTCCTGAGTTCTTTGAAAAAAATTTTCTTCACTTGCTCTCTCCATCTGTGGAAGGCGTATTGGACTAGCAGCCAGCATGGGGAAGGATGCTTTAGACTCTATCCTCAGTCGACGTGTTTTACAATACTGAGACAAAGGCACTTTTCGAGTACTGAAATGCTAAAATATTTTTAAAAATTTATTCTGAAAATTATAAAACAGCAAATAGAAGAAAATTCTATGACATAGAAATACATAATATTGGCATTTTTTTCTCAGTTTATTGAAGGATAATTTTTACACAGTAAAATTTACCCTTTAAAGATGTACTATTCTATGAATTTTGACAAATTTATAAATCATGGAACCAGCACTTCATTCAGATATAGAATACATTAATAACACCAAGAAGTTTTCTTGCATCCTTTCATGGTCAATTCCGTCCCTCCAGTCCTTGGCAACCACAGATCTGATTATTTCTCCTTTATTTTTGCTTTGTCCACGGTGCCATATAAACTGATTGATACAATGAACAGCCCCCTGGGTCTGGCTTATTTAACTTAGCACAATTCTTTTGAAAGGAATTCACACTTCCGTGAAAATCAATAGCCTTTTCTTTGTATTGCTGAGTAAAATTCTATTGTATGGATGTACCACAATTTGTTAACATGTTTACCGGCTGATGGACATTGCTTTGTTTCTAATTTTTGGCAATTATAAATAAAGCTTCTACAAAACATTCAAGCATAAATTTTTGTGAAAATATGTCTTTGTTTCTCTTGGGTTAATGCCTAGAGTGGGATTTCTGCTGAGACACATGTTCAGCTTTGTAAGATAGCACCAAACTTCTTTCCACGGTGTCTAACATTTGGCGTTGCTGTTAACATTATGTGACAGTTCCAGTTGCTCTGCAGCCTTACTAGCACTTTGTATAGTCAGCTATTTTGTTTCTTTTAATCTGGGCTTTTCTAATAAATATGTAGTGGTGTCTTATTGTGATTTTAATTTTTATTTCCGTAGTGACTAATGATGTTGACAGCATGATTTCATGTGCTCATTTGCCATCCACAGGCATCTTTTTAGTGAAGTGTCCATTAAAAATTTATGTCCATCTTTAATTGGGTTGTTTTCTTTATATTGATTTTTGTGTGTTCTTTATATATTCTGTTTTGCAAAATTTTGTCTTAGTCTGTGACTTGTCTTTTCATTTTATAAGCAACATCTTTCCAAGAGCAAAGGTTTTAATGTTTCGTTAAATTGGAAGCCCAATTTGTCAATCTTTTAGAGTTTGGCCTATTTGCACCTTATCTAAGAAATCTTTGACCAACCCAAGGTCAGAATGATTTTTCTCCTGTGTTTTCTACCAGAAGTTTCACAGTTTCAGGCTTTACTTTTAGGCCTATTATTGATTTTGAATTAATTTTTATAAGATGTAAAGTCAGGGGTCCTTTAATTTTATTAATTTTTGGCATGTGGATGTCCAATTGACCGAGAACCTTTTTCATTTTTCTTTCTTTTTTCATTTCAGCATATTATGAGGGTACAAATGTTTAGGTTACATATATTGCTTTTGCCCGAGTCAGAGCTTCAAGTGTGTCCATCCCCCAGACGGTGTGCACCACACCCATTAGGTGTGAATATACCCATCCACTTCCCCCCCCCATCTGCCCGACACCTGATGAATGTTACTACTGTATGTGTACGTAAGTGTTGATCAGTTAATACCAATTTGATGGCGGGTACATGTGGTGCTTGTTCATCCATTCTTGGAATACTTCACTTAGTAGAATGGGCTCTAGCTCTATCCAGGATAATACAAGAGGTGCTAGATCACCACTATTTTTTTTGTGGCTGAGTAGAACTTCATAGTATACATGTACCACATTTTATTAATCCACTCATGTATTGATGGCACTTGGGTTGTTTCCAGAACTTTGCAATTGTGAATTGTGCTGCTATAAACATTCTAGTGCAGATGTCTTTTTCATAGAATGAATGTCTTTTTTTCCTTTGGGTAGATGCTTAGTAATGAGATTGTTGGATCAAATGGTAGTTCTACTTTTAGCTCTTTGAGGTATCCCCATATTGCTTTCCATAGAGGTCATATTAATTTGCAGTCCCACCAGCAGTGTATGAGTGTTCTATCTCTCTGCATCCATGACAACATTTGTTGTTTTGGAACTTTTTGATAAAAGCCATTCTCACTGGAGTTAAGTGATATCTCATTGTGGTTTTGATTTGCATTTCACTAATGATTAGAGATGTTGAGCATTTTTCCATATCTTTGTTGGCTATTAGTCTGTCTTCTTTTGCAAAGTTTCTGTTCATATCCTTTGCCCACTTTTTCATGGGGTTGTTTCATTTTTTTTCTTGCTGATGTTCCTGAGTTCTATATACATTCTAGTTATCAGCCCTTTATGGGATGTGGAGCATGTGAATATTTTCTCCCCTTCTGTAGGTTGTCTCATGATAGTTTCCTTGGCTGTGCAGAAGTATTTAATTTGATCAGGTCATTTATTTATTTTTATTGTTGCTGTGATTGTCTTTGGGGTCTTCTTCACAAATTCTTTCTCTAGGCCAATGTCTATAAGAGTTTTTCCAATATTTTCTTCTAAAATTCTTATAGTTTCACGCCTTACGCCTAAGTCTGTTATCCACTGTGAGTTGATTTTTCTGAGAGGTGAGAGGTGTGGATCCTGCTTCAGTCTTCTGCATGTGGCTATCCAATTTTCCCAGCACCATTTATTGAATAAGGATTCTTTTCCCCAGTGTATGTTTTTGTCCACTTTGTCAAAGATTAGATGTCTATATGAGGATGATTTTATATCTGGGTTCTCAGAACCATTTTCAGAAAAATATTTTCCTTGTTCCATTGAATTACCTTGGATTCTTGTTGTCAACTAATTGTCCATACACAGGGTTTATTTCTGGACTCTATTTGGTTCCAGTTAATAACATCTTGAAATACAAATAGAGGTATATGTGATCTAATTGAGCTAAAATCACACCACATTTTTTGTTTTTTAACCTTCTATATCTGTTATTATATTATGAATATCTCTCATTAACTATTCTTCGAAAACTTGATTTTTGCTGCTAAATGTATTTCCATGTAAAAGTTCCATTTTACTGATGAAATAAAAAAATCAAAAAGAAATATTTAAAAAGTGGACTGATTTTTAATTTAAATATCCTTTTTTATCGTAAGCAAGGCTGAGAGTTAAATGCCCCTAAAAAGCATTTAGACATAATGTCAAAGTGTAAAGTCTAGAATCAGTGCACACACACATGAAATAGAGCCATTTACACCTGAGCTTGTTACAGACAAGTCTGATAGGATTATCTAGATACACACCTGAAAAACAGCCACATATGTGACTTGTCATAGGTCAGAAGTCTCACTTGGTTATAAAAAAAAAAAAAAAAGCACCTCATTAGCAACAGCTGCAACAATGAACACCAGAGCATGCAATGCATTTTCAGCCTGTCTTCAGTAATAAGAGTGCAGGCCATACTGTGCGGACTGGTTGTCAACATCCAGGAACATTCCTGCCAGCTAGAAAGAGAGGCTGTAGCTTTTCCAGCCGGTGGATCTGCTCACAACAGAGGAAGGAGATAGCAAAGGCTGGGCTACAGAGAAAAACCTCTTAGATTTATCAAGATACCAGACAACATCTCAGCCTTGCCTGATTTCCTTGTTCAGAATTGTCAGTCTCCCCTCTGCGTGTGCACTTTTACTGCAAGTGACATTCCTACTCAACAAAAGAATCAAACAGAAGCACTAGTGTGGGGTGACTCCCTGTCCTAAAAGCACATTTCCAGTGCACTTTGATCACAGGCTCTCTGCATTAGCATTCTGTCTAGGAGTAAAAGCAAAGCTATTCATACCGCCGAAGAGAAAACTTCCCCAAGGTTTTAATGAATTACTGTGTTTGTTCAACAGTTGTCAGGTGTTTCAAATCGTTCCATTGATAGCACAGTACTATGTGTGTTTTATAAGTGACAGTTAAGCCTAAATACAAAGAAAATCTGTTCTTCTATATATGCTGCTGTACATTTTAAAAATCTAAACACATCTGTAAATTATAGTTAAAATGAACTCAGCGCAGCCTGATTTAGAATCACTCGCTTTGATTCTCCAAATATCTTAGAAATTCTTGCCTAAAGCTCCACATTAGTTAAGAAGTTGAATGGACACCTACAAAGAAAACTAAGTTCACTGAAGGCCAGAGTAGAATCGTATTCATTCAGTTACCATTTTCTTTATCTTAACTCAAAAAAGCCTGGGTAGTTACCAAGGCTGATGGAGGCACAACTATGTCGAGGGAATCACTGAGAGCCCAAAGGCCAACAAAGACAGCAGAGTGGCATTTCGAATGCCACTGGCTGAGTATCTCTTAAATCAAATTGCGGAAACTTGCAGACCAAGGGACACAAGGGCATCCGTGTAATATACTTAGATTTTTGTGTCTTCCTGAAATTTCATTTTAATAATTGCATTAGACATGTTTTTATTTATGTGTCTTTATGAATTGGGGATTTTTTTGAGTATGACTTATGTTTTCTTCATATGTAAAAGAAAATGTCACTTGAAAAATAATGCAGATCAGAACTTCTAGTTTTCACTTGGGTATGTAGGCAGCTGGTAAAAGTGTCACTCCTAAATATGAAAAAAAAAAAAAAAGCTAGACAAACTGCAAATTCATGACATTTTTTTGAGCCCTACATGGAATATCAGCTAAAACAAATTAGTCTAATTTGATTACAGTTCACTAACATTACCACACAGAAAGGGATAGGGAAAACAGAACTAACATAATTAACTTTGGAAAACAGTATTTTGAAGGCACACTGTAAGGCTAAAGACATGAGAACTGTAAAAAACAAATGCTATACTAGTATCTAGTAAATGTATTTCCCTCTTTCAGGAGAAACAAGATAATTGCATAGTATCAAAGTATTTTCCCCAAGATATTTGTTAAGTACAAACAGGAATTTTTCAGTGGGGAAAAAAATAGCAAAAAAACCTGCTTAAATATTTTTTGCTACCTCATTCTTCATAAGATCTCTGCAGCATGCTATCATACGAAAGACCAATAATTCAATTGACAATATGTTATTAGTTAAAATTTACTTATTTTGCAGTTGATATAACTTAAAAAATTACAGTGCAATCTTTGATTTCTATCTTTGCACAATTGTGTGCGTATGTGATACATACTGACGTAGGAGCTGATGGGCTTCAAAATGTATTCTTACTAAAATGTCTATATTCTCATATGTATTTTGTGCAACTGCGGAGATCTCTATGCTCTGTGTGCATACAGATAAATAGATGATAGATGAATAATCAAAATGTTTCCCAAAATGACTGTATAAATTAGTCTCTTACACTGCATGAGAGTTTTGTATATTAATATTTCTTAACATTTACTAATCTAATGGTGAACAGTACTACCAAAGGTATTCATATTTGCCTTTCTTTAATTATATGTCAATGGGCTGTTTTCAATTCATTTCTGAGGCAATGTTGTTTATTTCCTTTATTTATGTTTTGTATCTGAGTTTTGGTTATTTCAGAAAAGATTTTTATATTAAAAAAATTAGCCTTTTGTCATATAAACATGAATTTATGTATAAAATATATGCAAGTGAGATATATGTTTTTATTATATTTGCTCTTTGTATTTTGCCTACAGTGGGCTGAAGTTTTGTTTTGCATAAATTTAAAATTTCTACATAATTAAATTTATCAGTTGCTTCCGTTTTGCCTTCTGGGATTTATGTCTTTCATAGAAAGGCTTTATTTAATGCAAGAAGATAAAAAAATACTTATCTATGTTTTTTTCTAGCAAGATTACAGTAGTTTTTAATTAAAATTTACTGTCTACCTAGAATTCTTTGAGTATGAAGAGTAAGATACAGATGTAGAATTATTCATTTGTTTTTCAAAGTATTAAAAGCATCCAAATGTTACTTCTAAAAAATATTTACTGGATGGAATTGAATTCTATATCATATTTCAACCTTCTATGTATGTTCTATGCTATTTCTGGAGTTTATGTTCTGTTCTGTGAATCTATCCATTTGCCAATACCAAACACTTATAAAAACTTATGTCATCTAATATAATATTTTGCATGACAAATCCTCCCTACTCTTCTGATGAAGAAATTTTCTGGTGATTTGTTCAATCTACTTTTTTTTTTCAGATTAAAATTAAAATCATGTTGTTAATGTTCTACTGATTCTTGAGCGAATTCTGATTTTCATCAATTTGCTATGGTCAGAAGTTTTCTTGTTTGTTTTTTAGTTTTGAGGAAATGAATGACTATTTTTACACATTTTAATTACCTGAGTAATAACTAAGTGTATCTTTGTCATGAAACATTTAAACAAATAATTATTTAGAATAAAGTATCAAATTACTTCTTTATACTCCCTACTAATTCTACTTTTCCCTGCTGGAGTAATTGTAGGCCATAGTGCAGTTTCAGTCATTTTTTGAATATTTTTTTCTCTTTGAGCTATCTTTGTCAAACTTTACAGTATTATACTAGATTTGCAATAAATTGATATAGACTATTTACTTTTTGCTTATATTCTTAGACAGATAGTTTTTAATGCATTCATCCAATAAATACTTGAATATCTAATATGTGGTAGGCACCCTTTTAGGTACTAGGAATACAGCAGTGAATGAAATAATATAAAATCTTTGCCTTCTTGAAGTTATATATTAGGAGGGGTTCATAAATGATAAATAAATAAGTAGATTATGTAATATAATTTATGATCAGTGCTTTTAAGAAAAATTAATAAAGGGACTCAATTGCAGCTGGGTGTAGGCTGTTGCTGTTTTAAGCAGAGTGGTCAGAGTGGGGCAGTAGGCAGTATGCCCCCCACCAAAGATGTGCACACCCTCATGCCTGGTATCTGTTATGTTACACTGCAAAGGGGACTTTTCAGATGTAATTAAGGTTACTGTCCTAGTCTGTTTGTGCTACTATAACAAGGTACCACAGACTGGGTAATATACAAATGATATACATTTATTTCTCATATCTCTGAGGCTGAGAAGTTTGAGATCAAGGTACCAGCAGGTTTAGTGTCTGGTGAGGGGCAGGTCTCTGCTTCCAAGATGGTGGCTTGAGCACTGTGTTCTTACATGGCAGGAGAGACAGGAAGGCAAAAAGGGCCTAAACTGGTTCTGCCCACCCTTTTTGTAAGGCACTAATCCATTCATGAGGGCAGAGACCTCATGACTTAATCGTTTCCCCTAAAGGCCCCACCTCTAATACTACCACGAGGAGGTTAAGTTTCAACATGAGGGGATACCATCATTCAAACCATGGCAGTTAGGGACCCTAAAACAGGGAGATTATCCTGGATTATCTGGTAGTCTGAATTAATCATAGGAGCCCTTAAAGCAGAGAATTTTTTCCAGCTGGAAGCAGAGGAGATATGGCAGGAGAAATCAGAGAGATCAGAAGCATGTGAAAGAAAACACACTCTTGCTGGTTTGGAGATGGAGGGGGCAAGGTGTTGAGAAATGCAAGTGACCTTAAGGAGCTGAGAAAGACCCCTGGCCGACAGCCGGCAGGAAACAGAGACTCAGTCCTACAGCTGCAAGGAACTGAATTCCACCAGCCTAAGTGAGCTTGGAAGCACATTCCCCCAGTGACTTCTGACAACCACCCACACTGACTGACACCTTGGCCCTTGCGAGACCCAGATTGCTGACTTGTAACAGATCTGTGAGGTAATAAATTGACGTTGTTTTAAACTGCTAGATTGTGGTACTTTTTATGGCAGCAACAGAAAACAAATACAATGTGCTGAGAAGGTGACATTTGATCTAAGTAGGTGATGGACTGTGCTACACACTTACATGGGAATTTATTTTTATTTCATCATTCTGTTTTGTTCAAGAGTTATCAGTGTTGCATATGCTGGACAATTTTTGTCTCCTTTGTCTAATATATTCTTTCTAAGCATCTTATATCATTATTTTTTTTACTTTAGATTCTGATTATTTTCTTCAAGAAAATCTTTCGTAGACTTTGTTTTCAGCAGTAGCTATATTGCACTTTGCTGACTCACATGTGTTTAAAGAACACTGTCATATTCTGCCCTGATCTCTACCTACCAACTTCCGGAATGAAGCATTCATTCCTCCAGCTGGTAGACAATGCTCTCAGTTAAAGAGAGATGCCCAGTCCCTGTGGAAACATCCAACACCTAGAAATGTAGTTATAAAAACCCAGTCTCTTGTGACAGTTTGGGACAACTTTGCAGGGACTTCCAACTCCCAAATCACCATTGAATCAGCTCATTCCTTTGTTGTGATTGCATAAGAGCCCAACTTCTCACTCTACCTAATACTGCTTCCTTCATTTCCCAAAAAATGTCAATCCCAAAAGTACTTCACAGTGAAATTCATGCACTCAAATGATCTCATAGTCAGATTCATAGTCAGATTCGTGGGGAACCCAATCTGTGACACTTGATGCCAAATGATATTTGAGAAGGCAGACTCTAAAATAGAATTTTGAAGGTAGAGCACTTTCTCTACTACTGGCAAAGAGTATATTATGGCTTGGGTCAGATTAAAGAGATCCACATTTTAAGAAATATTTTACCCATTGAGAGATAAATTCTGTTTCCTCCCTTCTTGAATCCAGGCTGGACCATGACTACTTTGACCTACAGAGTATGGCAGAAATGACACTTGACACTTGTGATCTAGTATTTGAGAAGACTGTAGTCTAGTTTGACTCCCTTGAGACTACCATGGTATGGAGGAAGTCTAAATTGGCCGTGTCTAGAAAGTATAGTGCCCAACCAGCTCCAGTTGTGCTGGCTACCAAACATTTGAGTACTCACATCAGAAGTCCAATATACAGATCAGAGACAAGACCTGGCCAACCTTGTCTGAACTCCTGGCCCTCAGAATGGGGAGATATAATGATATGTTCTTTTTTCTTTATTATCTTTTTATCCCTTTTAAATCTTGCATTTTTCTTTTTTGATGTCTTTCTTACCCAAATTGACTATGTTTCTCTAGTTATTAATTAAACTTTTGTATTTTTGCTTTTTAAAGTAACTCTTCTTCATTCTTCATGATGTTTTCTTCATCTCCTTGATTTATGATGTTTCTTTGTTCTTCCTCTTGAGAAAATACATACTAGTAGGTCCCATTATGGATATTGTTAGTTTAATTTTTAACTTTGAGTGTGTTTTGGTTCCATTCAGATCTGTGATTTGCTCATGAATGGTGTGAGAAGGAGTGAGGTGAGGGGAGCTCCAGCATTCCACCTTGATTTAAACTAAGTGGCACAGTATTTGGTGGGCATTTTTGACAGAATATGGTTTGAGATTTGTAGCCATTTTCAGTTTTCTTGTAGACAGAATTTTCATCTCACTTTTTTACTAGTCATTTATTTTACTTAAGGAGAGGAATTAAATAAACATGGCACTGTTCAATCATGTATTATTGGAAGTTATTGCTTTTCTCTGTTATAAGTATCATCTGTTATATGACGTTTCTCAGAAAACAATGAAGAATACCTATGAAATTATCTCAAGATAATATGAGATTTTTCTTTCTTCAATTATTCACATTTCAATACATTTTAAAATTAATTTAATATATATTGAAATATTTAAAATACATTTTTTCCAACATCAATCATAAATCATATTTGGAAGTGTTTTTTCCTCCCCAAATTACTTATTTATGATGCTTTTGATAGATAAGAACACACAAAATATTTTTATATTTTCACAGTCAATAATAGCAACGTTTACTGAAAAGCCTCACAGATGCTGCATTTGGAGAAATTAAATAAAAATGTAAGCATTTGTTGAAATGCTTTTTGCTAAATATAATCTATATTCTGAGTTGTGTATTTATGGATCTCTGGATGGTTATTCATTTATGGAATAATCAAAACTTCCATCAGATGTTTAACTGGAACTTGGCTTCTCATTGCATGCCTGCTTCACACTACTCTTTGATCCTGACATATTCAAGAAATTCTCTGGAAACAGCTGTTCCATGCTGTGGAGTAAGGGAGACATTTGGAGTTTGATTTTACATCCAGTTCCCATGAGAAATGCCCCTTTGAATTCAACTGTAGAAATCTTTGTATATTTAATGGGGGCAGTTATGAAGCCCTTTAAGTTCCCTTTAGGAAATCATTATGTGCTCAAAGGAATAGCCAAAGTCGGCTCTGCATCTCACTGCTTACCTTTGGAAATGCAGAGGGACCCTAATCTAGTGAGGTGAGGGGTGCTCTGCTGAGACCATGCCTTAATCCATTTTATATATTTTTTTCTTTTCTTGATACTGAGGCCAAATGTATATGTGATCTCATGCAAATGAGGGTGTACACAGTGAACTTCCTGCCATGTGTTCAATTATTTATTCATCCATTCACTTACTACCTGAGCAAGCATTCATTGAATATCTGCTTTCCATAAAACATTTGGCTGGACCCTCAATGATGTTAGGCTCCAAGGATATAATATTGCACCAGTAAAATGTCCAAACTTTGTAACGCAAGAAGGTGAATATTATAGGAAAAATAACCACATTTTCATTTTTGGTACCATTCACCTTCTGCAAATGCTCTGTCAATAAAGAAACAAGAAGTATATTTTTAAGCAAATGTTATTTCCACAAGGTTAGTGTTCAAGGGAGAGTACATTCAAGTAGTGAAAGTCATCCCAGTCTTTAGAAGAATAGAGCCATTGACCAAGATCTGAGCATCCATTGCCAGGTATCTCTGCTAGTTCTGCAGGATGATCTTCGCCTTTAGAACGGGTAGATCAAAGAAAAGTGCAGCTTTAACCAATCACCAACCATTGTTTCATAGCATCCTGATTAGAAGTTCCAAGGGCAAGATCATCAGCCTATAGATAACCTTGAGTGACTAATATCAACACTTTTCTTTTTCCAATTAAAGTATCGAAAATTCATGCATGAAACTGGGTTAATGCAGAAACATAATAAAAATGGCATTTGTCCCTTAGCACTTTACAAAGTCTCATTTGTACTTTAATTCAGCTAATTGTTTACTCATTACGAATGTGTTGGGCATATTATTTATTTTGTTCAATGCACTGAACATTAATAGAAACTGAGGCTCAGAGGTTAAAATTTAATTATCCTGAGCTACACAGTTACCAGGTGGTGAAGCTAGTATTTAAATTATATCTGTCTAATCCAAAGTCTGTGATCAAAACCTGAATACTCTACTGCGTTGGAGTAGAGGTCTAAATTATATAGCTACAGATGTTATGCTGAGGTTTGCTGTTATTTTATAGGTCTTAGTTTGAACGCTTGGATCTAGACTCACCAACTCTCATGGCTACAGGGCTGAGCAGTGACACAGTGCATGGAGAAGGCCTGTGGGATGGGAGGCCCGCTGGAACTAACTTTTGGGTTAGAGACATGCACACAGCATAAACTTTCACTTTTCTTCAGCTTTATTATAGGAAAGACAACCAAGCCAGTATGATGCTGAAAGTCTCCTTTCAAGGAGATGATAGAGAGGGATGGACTGAGCTGAGATGGCTGTGTGTGGGTGCTGGTGCAGGGGGCAGCCGTCATCCCCTCCAACCCTTTGGTGTCCTGCAAAACTAGTGGGCTTGTATTGCCAGATCATCTGAGTTTTCCCCAGGAGCCAGAAATATGAGTTGTGAAGTGAGATACTCTGCTTTTAGAGGCACAGGGCAGGCTTTGGAGCTCGAGAACTTTCATTTAGCTCCTGGCTCTGACACTCACCAGGCTGTGACTCTGATGTATTATTACTCAACTGTTCTGTGCCTCATTGTTCTCAGCTGAAGAGGAGTTTAAAAATACTGCTGTCTTGGCTGGGAACAATGGCTCACGTCTGTAATCAAAGCACTTTGGGAGGTCAGATTGGGAGGATCATTTGAGAGCTGGAGTTTGAGGCCAGTCTGGTCAACATAGTGAGACCTCCAACACCCCCAAAAAAATTTTAAAAAATTAGCCAGGTGTGGTGGTGCGTGCCTGTAATCCTGGTTACTCGGGAGGATTGCTTGAGCCTAGGACTTCGAGGTTGCAGTGAGCTAAATGATTGTACCACTGCACTCCAGCTTGGGCAATAGAGCAAGACCCTGTCTCTAAAAAAATAAAAAAATAAAATAAAGTGCCATTTCAAAGGCTATGAAGCCTACAACGTGATTGTTATCATGGAGACATGCACTGTAGCAGTACTGCTTACTGCATATTTTCTGAGGGCTAAATGAGTCAAAGTCATGTAAGGCCCTACGTGATAAGCACTGAGTGGATAACAGGTATCATTTTTATTATTTAATTATTATAAATTATTATTTTTTTAAATTGTAAACATTGTGCAGACCAAACAAAAATATTTGCCAGTGTGCAATCAAATTAAATCTTATACAAATTATTTTATTTCTACCGCTGTTTATGTAATTTATGTAGGTGTACATCAGGTGGTTGGTAGTCTCTGGATTAAGCTTTTAAAATTAAAACAAAGCCAGCTTCTCATACGTATGATACTTATATTTTATACAATATAATGTGTTTTTTCCCCACTTGAGCATGTTTTCACTATAAGATAGAGTTCTTAATTTAAACAACAAAATATAACTATTACTTACACAACAGTTGTCTTTGTTGAATTATAAACAAAATTATACACTGATAGCATTGGAGGACGAAGAGAAGCTCATTCACATGAGGAACGAAAAGCTTTTGGAGCAGCTAACACACTGGGTGTGTATGTATTATGGAGGACAGTGGTTACGTGTGTAGTTCATACTAGTTTCCTGGCCTAGCTGCCTTTAGGTTCATATCTAAGTGCCATGTAAATTTGTAAGCAAAAAGAGCTGAAAACTCTGTAAAGTGTTGGTCTTAAGTTAGGGTGTGCAGAGTTCACTCCAATGTAGTGTAAACCAAAAGGGAAAATCGGCCTTCCCTGGTTTGCAAAGAACACCATGGAGGTGTGCCAATGGCTGGACTGAGGAAGGAGATTACAGCATCTGATGGACAAGGGGGTACTCAGTGGTGACTGACAAAAGATGATAGAAACTTGGCACACATAGTGATACCCAGATGATGCCAAGCAACTCAGCATCTGTGCATAATAAAAGAGGAGCTATTTCTGCACATGTATGACACTCCTTGAATTCTCCCAGTAGTAGAGAGTCTTTGCAGTGAGACTGGAGTCTTTTGCAAGCAGGACAAGTAAAAGCAAAATCAGAACCACTGCTATTCATCCATTTCATGTGATTCTATTTCTTCTCATAGGCTTTTTTTTTTTTTTAGAGACGGGGTCTCACTCTTGCTCAGGCTGGTCTCAAACTCCTGGCCTCAAGCAATCCTCCCGCCTCGGCCTCCCAGAGTGCTAGGATTATAGGCATAAGCAACCATGCCTGCCCAAGTATTTTTCATAGACCTTTAGGCCTGAGGAAACTTTGGATAGGCTTATAACATATTTTATATTATAAATATAAATTTTTATTTTCTCAAATAAATGATATGTATTCTAAATGGCATAAAATCGAGCATAATGAAAAGATAACTCCTATGTGCAATTAGATACCTCCTTTGCAAGCAGTTAATATTTACAAATTTGATTATTTCCTACATATTTTACTCTTCCTCTAACTTATGGTACTTTAGCTATCTTAAGCTCTAGGCTGATACTGCACAATTTTGTGTTTGTATTGACTGCGTCTGAGTAAGATCTTACGTGGTATCTGTGTGAAATTTCTGCCTACTATTTGGGAAGCCAACAGAATCAGTATCAGTTGAAAAAAGTTTATTTCATTTTTTAAAAAAGAGTTTTACATGTTTATTTGTCAGGTTGTGCAGAACTGTTGTCCAGCCTAATTCCTTTCCACTGCACTTTTTCAAGCATGAGTTTTTATTGTCAACATCTAACTACCTTCTGTACTTGGACCAGCTTTCTGTACTGTGAAGCCAGAACTAGTTAAGTTTTAAATGACAGATAATTGTTTGCTTTTCACATTGGCTAGCACCTGCCCTTGCTCCCTTTAGTCATTGTTCCTTCTGGCAGTATTTCTCAAAGTACGACGCTAGGACCACCTGCATCAGAATCATTTGAGTTGCTTGTTAAAAATGCAATTTCCTGAACCTATCGTAGACTTCATAAATAAAGTTCATTTTGGCTTTGCCCACTAAAGTTTGTGAGCCACTGCTATTGACTTCACTTTGAAGCTTCTGCTTATGATTTTTTAAAAGGATTTCTCCCCTTTTGAAAATATATAATTTGAGTCATCAAACATCTTTTGGTTCCAAAGGATACAGTGCTGAAGTCAAATCCAGTGCTAGAAATGAAGAAGAGACTGATGATGGCAACACAAAAGTGAAAGGAAGACTGAAACAAATGCAAAAAAAAAAAAAAAATCAGCATTAACATAGTGCCGTGAAGGGTTCAGCAGAGAGACGCATCAGCCCACAGAAGGCAGCTTTGAGATAAAATTTGAGATGACTTGGAAATTTTGAGATGGACATAAGGAGAGTTTACCAGGAGAGCAGCGGAGCAAAGGCACAGATGTGGAAAGGTAAGGATGACAATCAGTGCCAACTCACGGTGCAGCTCAGCTGAAGCATGAAATGCACCCAGGGGAGCTGTGGGTGGCAAGGCTAAAGATACAGGTTGGAATGCTACTGCGGAGAGTATTGAAGGCCATTTTCAATAGCTGGTATTCATCTGGCATCTTCTGAGTACCCGCAACATTTTAGGTAGGCTAAAGATTTAAGATAGGAAGCCACACCTTTAATTAGACACCATTGCAAAGTCCAGTCAGAAGCAAGGTGGCCGTGCAGGAGAGGAAGTGGCAGTGCATCTCAGTGCAAACTCATGGTCCCCAGAGGACCTGTGGAGGATGCACAGCATGTGGATGACACTCTCTTTACAAGGCAGGGGCTTGCAAGGCCTGACAAAGGCAATTCCTACCATGTCACATTTATTTTATTTTCAACTTCAGTATATTCATAAATAACTTATGCAATCTACATGTTTTCATTTAATGGTGCGTTTGAGAAATAACAGATTTTATTTCAGATCAATGTCAGTGTGAGAAAAAACATATTTTAATCCTTAGCATGTGAGAAGATTGCATCATAGGGAGAAAGCTCAGCTCAGGCACAGGTATGTCTGATGAGTATCTCTGGTACCACCTTCCAACACACTGGAAAAATGATTTCCTTACAGTTTACTGCCTAATATATTTAATACCCTATTATTTGGGCTTTCTGACTTTGCTAAAAACTCTGTAATAGAGCCATTTCCTTGTAGTGTTCTAACTTATGAGATGTCTGGAATGTGCAGGACCTACAGGGAACAAGTAAGGGGAACAGGAATGCCAACAAGGTCAACTTTCCTTGAGAGACACAGCTGCATTCCAGAGAGGCTTAGGTGCAGACTGAAGAGAGAAACATTTTCCAGCAGAGAGGAAAGCATTCAAGGATGCCTAAAAACATTGGTCATCACCAAGGGGTGTGATCAGTCTTGGGGGAGAGCCAGGCAGAGCTAGGACACGAAAGTCACACAGAGCTCAAATACAGGTGTCAACATAAGAACTAGAGGTTGAATTCAGAGCCAAGAAGAATTGTCATTAAACTTAGCTGTAATTTGCACATGCTGAAGTTCCAGTGTGGGTTCTCTGACCTATTCATTCCATAGATCAGAGATAGGTTTGAGTTAGACTGGAAATTAGATTCATTTTTAATGAATGCGTACATGTCAGGGGGAAAAGGGGGGGAAAGTGGAACTCAATGTGTACGTTGATTTTGAATAATCTTTAAGGAAGTTGGGAATTGAGCAAGAGGTTTAGACTAGAGATGTATACTTGTAATTCAAATCTCTAAATTGCAAAATACTATGGAAACTGTCATCTTCTATCTTGTAAAAAGTAACGTTTTTCATAACACTGCAAGTCAAAATACCAAATGATCTCCCCCTAAATATAACCACATTTGTAGCATGATTATTTTGTGCACAGTCCGTGACATAGGACATTTGTCTTTTTCTCTAAAATTAAATCATGTGGATATTCCCCTTGTTGGAATACTGTACTTGAAGGCAGTGTGGGGTGCTGCTGGAAGGCACATCATATGAATGCAGAGAGGTGTCACCCTGGTCTGTGCTCCTAGTCACAGTAAATGGATTTGGTGTCTCTCTCACAGCTACATCTCTTTTCTTGATTCCCATATATAGTGAGAGAATGATATGTGGAAACTTCCCTTGACAGCCCGTCTCTCATAGGATTCCCCACACTGATGCACTTGACACATGCACCCACCTTAGTGAAGACCCCAAACACCATTGATGGATCACCTCGCTCTGCCCAGCGTTGCTCCCACTGCTGCCTAAGGCAGGTCGCTGCATCAGAAGGCAGCTCCCTGAACGGCCTGAAACTGCCACTGCCTTGGCGAATGCTGGCCACTAACATAGATGACTTAATATTTTGCTGCAAACTGGATATGGATGTACCAGGTGACACGGACCATCTGGAGACAGGTCTTTTCAATCTACAAGGACAAATCCTCAGGGTACTCACCCAGCTGGGACAAGTAAGAAGCTTCTCTGTAGGAACTGCTAACCGTGGACTTCCCTTTAAGTAAAAATATGTGGGTCCTGGAGATGGACACACTGGGTTGCTCATCTTCAGTGAATGACAGCCAATTCACAGGGAAAAACCTTGCATTTTACACTAGAATTATCCCCCAATGACTGGTCCTAGAATGCACTACTAATTTGTAGCTGTAGTTCTCCTTTGGTCTTCTTTCCTTTTATTCATTCATACATTTATTCAGTCACTCATTTTACTAATTAACTAATAAATATTTATTGAATTGCTATCGTGATCTTGGCATTTCTTGAACCATTTGCATACACAAATGTACAAGATACTGTCGGCTGAAGGTCTGTACCTAAAATCTGACTTCAGGACTGTGGTTCCCTCCTTTTCTCTCCCTTGCTCCTGTTTTGACATTTTCCTTCATTGAATTGTATGAAGACACATAATTGTAAAGTAAACAACCATAAACAGCACACTACTATTTCTTCTTTTTCCAGATTGATAGAGGGTCAGTTCCTGATGCCATGTTTAAAATGACTGCTTAACATTCACCCATTCCAGACCAGGCACTACACTTCTGCATTTTATTTCATTTAATGTGCACAACGACCCCATGTGAGAGGCAATATCGTACCCTTTTTAAGAAGGTGACGAGATTCAGACAGCTCAAATAATTTGTTCATACATACAAAATTAATAAACATCAGAATAAGAGTTATAATCCACTAACTGATAAAATGAGCAGAGTGCCTAGACTATAGCAAGCAATGAAGATCATGTTTTATTGTTAAGGCTATTTCTAATAGTTACTATAATCCATATCCTGTGTTCCCCCATTACGATACAACTTTTTCTTATTCTCACACAATTGATTCAAAAATATGATCACAAAGAATGGTTTGTATGATCTCAAGACATAATAAATGCTGTTCACTAATAATCTGAAATGGACACAATTAAGCATCAGGAAGAATATCTGGGATGGGAGGGAAACTGACACTGGAGCATGGCGAGAGATGCCCTCTCACCAGCATCAGGACTGAAATTGGGTTAGAGGTTAGTTTCCAGCAGTAGGTTAAATATAAAATCAATAACTTCTCATGCTTGGTGATACATGGTGATTGATTTTTGTCATAAGGTATTTGAAAAACACTGAGGAAGACAAGGGCTTTTCAAATGTCTCCGATAATCATTTCCTGAATGTGACAGGTCTGAATTCAATTGCTTTTTTTAGTTTCTTTGTTCACAAAGATTTCTTAGATTTGTTCCAAGTATTTTTTTTGTATTTGAAGGAATCATCACTATAAGAATAGAATAAATGAAAAGAGGAAAAAGATAGGAAGGTTTTTGTTATTTTATCCTACATGGATGAAATCAACATAAAATACGTTATGATATTAGAAATGGATGGGAAATAGGGCCAGAAGGAGATCTTAGGTTTAAAGATACTTTAACTGTTACATACAAGAAACAATATTAATCAAATCTGATAGGATAGGTAATGCTATTAAAGGACATTATTTTTTAAAAGAATAGAAAATATAATGGTTTTAACATTTCATGATCTGTCAATAAGAAATGCAACGTGCTATGATTGGAACCTAGGTTTGTCTGATTCTGAAGTCTGGGCTCTGAACCAATGCACTGCTCTGAATTTTTAGTCCTTTAATAATCAATTCTCAGAGATTGCAATCACCTTCTGGCTTCCTATTAATTATCATCTTAGCAGCCACAGACAGGAGCAGTATGCTGTTATGGTTTGCACAGCATGCACGATTGCCTTGATGCTTTTTAACCCAAGCAGTTCTTTATCCTGCAGCAGATTCCTTTCTTCCATCTGGAGCTGAGTAGTTTCAGAAATCCCCAGGAGAATTGCTGGCCATGGCATTTGTGGATGTCAGTAATTAAGCTATCTACTCCAGCTGCAAGCTGTTTGACAACGTGGATAGTGGAAGGCCATAGTACTGTGCAAAGCCTGGTCACAGTGAGAACAGAAAGGTCAAGTCCCCCTGGTTGGTTCAGCATACACTGGGGAGCGTGGCTTATCCATGGTTTACTCCATGATTTTTTCATCAGTCTTACATAATTTTTACAAGAAGGTGGTATTTTCCACAAGCCACCTGTCCTATACATTCCTTTTAGGCTTTTATTGTGTCTATACACAAAGAAAAACTGCTCTCTATAGCTGCCATCAGTACTCCATAACACAGAATTACCCTGGGCATATTGCTGATTCTCTTACACACCTGCAGTGCATTTTATAGCTTGTCCCTGACTTGGACCGAGGTTGGTTTCATGTCACTCATAATTAACTATGCATTTCCACAGTTTCTATCAAAATCATTTTTGTCTGAACCCTTTAAAATAGAGAACATTTGTTACACATTTTAAAATTGTTACTCTGTTTATAGCATCATGGCACAACTACAGGATTGAGAGCTTTCTGTAAAGTATCGCCTGGGATTATTTCACAATATATGAGGCTCCGTGCATCCTGTTTGCCTGCTAGTTTTAGGTGTTATTGATAATGCATTCCTGCAGTCACAATTGAAATATGTTCATGATTGGACTAGCAATCGATGCTGGTTGTGTCTTATTAGTATTGTGTCTCCAACACCTAGCACAGCATCTACATTTAGTAGGCCCTAAACAACATATGCGGAATACATGAATGAATCTATTGATCAAACATCACTGTTTTCATAAAGCCTTCCCAAGATAGAGCTCCAAGTGGTGCCTAATTTCTATTCTTTTCATTTGAATATGCAAGCTTCTTCCTTCATTTACCCAACAGAAATGTATTTTGTATTTACTGTATGCCAGTTAATTCCCTCAGAGAGATCATATGTGGGGTGTGTGTGTAAAAGAGAGAGATTGAGAATAAGCGTAAGAGTCGGTGGGATATAAATAGACCAATCAACAGACCATTATGATCCAACTTGTAAGTTAAGTATAGGAGCAGTGCAGTGAAGGCAAAACACCAAACCCGAACCTACACCTGTGCATGATGTCCTGGAAAAGATAACTCTTCCATTAAGCTTTTAATAAAATGAGCCATCCAGGACTAGGCAAGGCATGTGCATAGAAGAAAGAAATTTATGGCAGAGTGTACATCACATAGAGGTGTGAGCATAGCATGCAGGGAGTGAGGTGTGGCTGCTGGGGTGAAGCCTGGAGCATTTCCAAACCTCTGATCCCACCACATTCCAAGCTGGTATCATTTCTCTGCCTACAATAACCTCCTACATGGTCTCTCTGTTTCTATTCTTTTATCTAAGTGTCTTTTGCACAACAGCTGCCAGAGAGATCTTTTAAAAATGCAAATCATGTCACTCATTTGATCAGAAATGTAAGTGGCTGACCATCTCATTGGAATGAAATCAAAAGTGCTTAAAATGGCCTACAAATCTCTAGATGCTCTGGCTCCGGGCTTGCCCTCTCCTCCTGTTTTCCATCAGTCTTGCCAAGCTTGTTCCTTTCCAGCCACACAGGACTCCTTCTCTGTTGAGGGCACCAAACACTCTCCCAACTCAGGACTTTCACACTTGTTCTCTTCTCTTAGAACATTCACACCCCAAATATTCTCAAGACCCTGTTTTATTCTTAAGGATCACTCAGAGAAGTCTTCCCTGACCATACGACCTAAAATTGTACCATTTATTCTCTTACTTGCCATTGTTTTCTTTGAAAGCCTAACAGTGCATGTTGTTACTGACATTGCATTCAATACATGTTTGGTGATGGTCTGTCCCTGCCCCACTAGGAAGGCGTGCTCCATGAGGATAGGGACATTGCCTGCTTTGCTCATCTTAACTCTGTTTCCTAGAATAGTGTTTGACATATAGTAGACACTTAGCACATATTTGTTGGATTAATAAACATATATGTGAATGGGCACTTCATTTATTAAAGAGATCTTCCTCTTACATGATTATTATATACATTAAAGCTTGAAAATTAAGGGACTAAAGAAATTGGGTTTGATCTTGAAGGTGATGAGAAGTGATTGAAGAATTCTCAGTAGGGGAGTGACATGACAAAGACTTGTGTCCTAGAAATATTACTTGTCAGCCAGGAGAAAGATGAATAGAAGGATGTTGAAGTAATTCAGCCAAGAAATTATGAAGATTGAACAGAAATACAAAAGTGGCAAAAGAGAGGAGACACTTTAAAGAAATATTCAGGAGACGAAGTCAACAGATCACCTTTAAATCACATTGGTATGTGGGTAAAGGAGTAGGAAATTTAGGTTGATGATTTCTCCAGGACTTTCCTGGTTTGAATGTTCAAAATCCTGCATCCTGAGAAAACTCACAGGCCTGGGTAAGCCAGAATGGTTGATTACCCTCAGAAGTCAGAGATGCATATGGAATGCAATCCTCTCCTCCAAGTACGTTTGTATGGTGGCAATAATTCCCAGAAGGATTATTGTGTTCTCTTAAAAGCCACTTTGAATCCCATATTACCCTAAATACTCTTCATCTTCGTTTCCTCTCTGCCCCCCTACTAATGCCTTATCTCATTCCCCTCTTCTGAAGGATCACAGTGTCTCTTCTTAACTTCTCCTAGCGCAAGTGAACCAATCTGCTTTGTATAATACATTCATTGACCACTTTGTCCATTCACCTTTAAGACTAAAGCTCATGCAGGGCCATGACCATGCTTTATTTATTCTACTATTCCCTACAAGCCATGTACCACAGCTATAAATCCACGTCTGTTGAAGGAATCGATGCACGCAAGCATGCATGCTGTAAGTTTGGGGAAACAGAAGATAAGGGCTGACAGTGCTTGGCAAAGGGAAGTGGTGTGATCACATGCTCGTGGCTGCCTGAAAACATTAATCAAGGACATGCTGGCCACTGGCTCCCAAGCAGGGAATAGAGACTGGAAGAGCTATAATTACTCACAGACATGGTTCTCAGCATAGCTAGGACCTGCACATCTGGTCCACCTGGAGACAGCTTTATGTGCCATCTTGGGCCCATATGTTCTAAATTTCCAACAGGGTGGGGGTTAATACTGTGAAATGGTTGTGTTCACAAAATTTTAAGGTAAACAGGTATATGTATTTTAAGCCTATGTATATACAGAGCAAAAGATATCACATGGAAATACAGGACTTTGACCATTGCTGTGTTGGCCGAAAACTTAAGCCAGATTTTATAAAAGTCAAGTCCCTGGAGAATTATTCTTCACATGATGCTACATTCTTGACAAATGTCACATGAACACTGAAAACTGCCACAATTTCTGGGGCATCCTAATGAAGGGATATGTGTGTACATCTCATTATCATATTTCCTTAATCCTCTGTTCTTATGTGAGGGACCTGGTATTATATCTTTGTGTCTGGATATAAGCCAGTATATTTATATGTGACAAACCAATTTACAACTTATATTTGGTGGCAAAAATTGGTCAGGTGGCTGGAGTCTCCCGTTATGACTTAAATAGTCCTTTTGTTGTCAAAACAACTCACACAAAGTAGAAATCACACAGGAACTTTAGTTCCAACACTTCAAAACTCACAAGGAAACGGTATAATTACTATATTCTTTTTTAATATTTTAAGGCATGTGGGCTCTGTGTTTCCTTTGTTAGCTATTAATATTAAGATACTTTGACATCAGGTGACCAGATATGGCTTCCTTAAGCACAGCCAAGAGAGCTGCCTGCATTGAGAAAGCCAGTCTCCTATTTTTTAATACCAGATTGTCCCCACAATCAGTCCTCTAATCTTTTCATACTTTCTTCTTCTGAAATGGAAGAATGTTGTCTTTTTTTCCTAAACATTCATTTCACATTATAATAACCGTTCTAAACAGAGAGTTTGAAATCCCAGTGTCTCCAGGCTTCCTGTTAGGAGGATAGGAGTTGAAGAACTACCACCATTTGGAAAACAAGTTTTCCAAAAATATCCTTCAGGATTAGAATGAATTACTTTGACATAAAAATAAGTTGGATTTGTTCAACAATAAACCAAATTTCAGGCAATAGAATGTCATGTTATCAAGACACTAATACCTATGGGATGATCCTTCAGTTCTGAACTAGTCCCAACTTACATTCTAAAAATCCTCTAAATATTCAAAGGAGCAGCTTCATGATTAAATCATGAGGGCAATTTTGCCTCCTGATTTAAAGGTGTTTCCTTCTTGAATGTAGAAAATATTACTTTTCACATTTCTTCAAATTTCCTATCTCCTAGGATATTCCATTGTCATTATGCTCCTAGGCATAATGACATAAGGATGTGATAATATGTTTTAATAATATGTAGATTAAAAAAATCAATGGAAGGATGAGAATTCCAGTGCTGGATCATAGTCCCAGTAACACTAAACACTCGCTCTTCATACTCATGCAGAAGCTAGAATCTACATTACCCATTTACTACCATATTTACTTCACACTTTTCTTTTCCAAGCAGTCTTACATGGAAAGAGATGAATGTATTCAGTCACTTTAAGCCCAAGGATTCAAGGATTAAGTTGCATAATATTTTAGTGCAATACTCTTTGGAAAGATGATATAGTGTCTTCAGCTGCAAGTTCTGCATGGTTGAGCAGGTTGGCCTGAAATTTGCATCACACTGAGGAAAATGACAAATGGTCTATCACTTTTGGCTTAAGTATCCCCTGTGTTTACTTAAAAGTTTGGGAATTGCTTTAGCTGTTTTGAGGGACTCTAATATGAAGTAGTGACACACATGTCTCTGCTGTGCTCACTAAAGATCTTTCACAACGATGACAATTCCTTGCCTGTGAAGGCTGCTTTACAATCCACAAGGTTTTTTCACAGCCATTATGTCTTTTTCACTTTCTCACAGGGCTGAATAAATATCTCTATTCCCATTTTGTAAATAAGCAACTGAATCTTTGAGTAGTTATCTTGATCAGACACAGTAAACATTCAGTTATTTAGCATGAGTATGGAATATGCTATACTATGTTCTATTAGGTAATTATATAATGGGCAGGGCATTGCTTACCAATTTTTAAAATAAAATGTGCTATACTTTACATAATATAATATATTAATATAAATTATTGATATATACAGTGAAAATGTAATGTTCATAATTTAAACCTTACTGGCAAAATTGGGAAACTAAATGTACAAAATTCAAATAAAGAAAAAAGGTGTTGAGGAGTACCTACAGTCTTCAAGACACTGCACTAGACATAACATTGACAAAGAAAGTGCTAATAATGTCTAAGTTGTGATAAAACAATGATTCTTCACTCTTCTAATTTTAGGAAACTGACATTTCTTTACAAATGTCCACAAAAGATTTCCCTAAAACTATTGACTAATACTTCTGGATAATATTGACTTCTTCAATATATCTGAGTAGTGAATGTTTGGGAAGGTTCAACTGATAGCTTCCTGTTTCCATGGAGAGAATTGACTCTTCATGACTCAATTGGTCAGTAGAGTTGGGCAAGAGTTTAAGAGCTACTGTTAACTCTCCAATGCCAGGCAGAGAAAAACTATTGCAAAATAAATGATTTTTTTTTTGAAATTTCAGATTATTATCAGGATACAAACATTTTGGTTACATATAACGCCTTTGCCTCCTCCAAGCCAGGGATACCAGTGTGCCCTTCCCCATACAGTGAGCTCCAAATCCATTAGTTGTGAGTTTACTCACTCCCATAATCCCTCTCCTACCTGAACAGCACCCAGTGAATACTACTACCATGTGAGCACTATCAATTTGATGGTGAGTACATGTGGTGCTTCTTTTTCCATTCTTATGATACCTCACTTCAAAGGATGGATTCAAGCTCCATCCAGGATAATATTAGAAATGCTAGTTCACCATTGTTTTTTATAGTTGGGTAGTATTCCATGATATACATATACCATATTTTATTAATCCATTTATGTATTGATGGGCACTTGGGTTGCTTCCACATCCTTGCAATAGTGAATTGTGCTGCCATAAACATTCAAGTGCAGATGACTTTATTATTATAGAATGTCTTTTTTTCTTCTGGGTAGATGCCTAGTAGTGGGATTACTGGATAAAATTGTATTTCTATTTTTAGCTCTTTGAGAGATCACCAAGTTACTTTCCACAGGGGTTGTACTAATTTGTAGTCCCACCAGCAGTGTAAGAGTGTACTAATCTCTCCACATCCACACCAGCATTTGTTGTTTTGGGACTTTTTGAGAAAGGCCATTCTCACTGGGATTAGGTGGTATCTCATTGTGATTTTGACTTGTGTTTCCCTAATGACTAGAGATGTTAATCATTTTTTTTAATGTTTGCTGGCCATTATTCTGTCTTCTTTTGAAAAGTTTCTGTTCATGTCCTTTGCCCATTTATTAATGGGGTTGTTTCACTTTTTCTTGTTAATTCTCTTAAGTTCTATGCAGATTCTTGTTATCAGCCCTTTATCAGATATGTAGAATTCAAGAGTAAGAGTTTGACCTCTTTTGCCACAATTTAGACATTTGGACACCCTTAATTCCCCTCCATTGTCTGATTGCTCTGACAAAGACTTCCAGCACTATATTAAATAGAAGTGGAGATAGTGGGCAAACTTGTCTGGTTCTAGTTCTAAGTAGGAATGCTTTCAAGTTTTCCCTGCTCAGTATGATATTGGCTGTGGGTTTATCATATATGGCCTTAATAATTTTAAGGTATGTCCCATCTATGCCAATTTTGTTAACAGTTTTTATCATAAAAGTGTGCTGAATTTTGTCAAATGCTTTTTCTGCATCTATGGAGAGAATTATGTGGCCTTTGTAAAAAGAGCTATACAGAAGATTAATAAAACCAAACCAAAAGTTGGTTTTTCAAAAAGATAAAAAAATTGGCAAGCCTCTTGCTAGATTGACAAGAACTACAAAAGAAAGGACTCTAATAAATGCAATTAGAAATGGAAAAGAAGAGGTAACTGTAGATATTATGGAAATGCAAAACATTGTCTTTGAATACTATAAAGATGTATATGCCCCAAAGCTATAAAACATGGAGGAAATGGACAAATACTTAGAAACACATAACTTTTCTAGGCTCAATCAGGAAGAAATAAAATTCCTGAACAGACCAATATCAAGCACAGAAATTGAAGCAGCAATTAAAAATCTTCCAAAAAAAAAAAAAAAAGTCCAGGATCAGATGTGTTCACATCTGAATTTTACAAAACTTACAAAGAAGAACTCAGACGTATACTGCAGAAATTATTCCACAACACTGAGAAGAATGGTATCCTCCCCGACTCTTTCTACAAAGCCAGTATCACCTTGATACCAAAGCGAGAAAGACACAACAAAAAAGAAACTACAAGCTAATATCCCTCATGAATATAGATGCAAAAATCCTCAATAATATCTTAGCAAACCAAATCCAACAGCACATCAAAAAATAATTCATCATGACCAGGTGAGCTTTATCCCAGAGATGCAAAGTTGGTTCAACATACACAAATCTATAAATGGAATTCATCATATAAATAAAATGAATTATTTTTAAAAATAGTCTTTGGTTGTGTGTAGAGTTCTGATAGTGTTTTGCTCTCTCGTCCCCAATATAATTGCTTACAAGCACAGACAAAATTCTGTCAAGGTAATGTCTAAAATTTCTAAGTCAGTCAACACATACTTATTAAATGTCATTATGTGCAGAGCATGGTACATAACTGTTGTTGCAGTGTCTCAAAGGAAATTTTACTGCTGCTTTTCTTTGTCATGTGTTCGATATTTTTGCTGAGAAGAGAAACATAGTTCTACACAACAAATCTATTTACACAGCTTTCCACTTTGTAATAAATTCAATCAATAATTTTCAGTTTTCTAAGGGAAATACTCACAAACCAATCTTAGGTATTAAAAGTAAATATTAATTGTATAGTAGTGGAATTTTTGCTTTGGCACAATCTGAAAAAAAAAGTCTCTGGAGAAATCTATATACAGAAAATGTCAATCCAATATTTTGAAATATTTACAACCTCTCTCTGAGAAAATGATTAGGGTGAAATACCTGAGGCCCTTTCAGAAGTTTTAGAGTTGGAGGGAAAGAGAGGGTGTTAAGCAAAACGCAGTCTTCAAGGCAGTGTGAGAATGTAAAGTAACTTTCCTACAATTACTTCATTACATTTTACAACTTTTTTCCAGATTGATTCAAGTCCCCTTTGTTATTCTAACGATGAAGGTCAATTATAGGATTTTCCAAGGGAAGGTCTTAGGTAAGATTGCTTCTGAAACACAAAAACATTGCTTGAGGAGACTGAGTGTAGTATAAAGAATCATCCCTTTTAAAAATAAGCTTTCCATAAGAAAGAATGAAATCATGTCCCTTGCGGCAACATGAATGAAACTGGAGGCTATTAAGTAAAATAATTCAGAAGCAGACAAATGCTAAGTGTTCTCACTTATAAGTGGGAGCTAAATAATGTGTATACATGGATATAGAGGATGAAATAATAGACATTAGAGACTCAGAAGGGTGGGAGGGTGGAGGGATGGGAGCAGGGTGAGGGATGAAAAATTACTTAATGGGTACAATGAACACTGTTCAGGTGATGGTCACACTAAAAGCCCAGTGTTCGCATTTATGTCCTATATCCACGTAAGAAAACTGCACTTGTACCTCCTAAATCTATAAAAGTAAAAAAAATTTTAAAAATAGACATTCACACTGGTTTCTTCATTTAAGATGTCCCCCACTCCTAACTGTTAAGATCACTGCTCCTGCTAACTTGAAGCTAGGGTATTATTTTCAGAGGATACAACAAAAGATAATTTTTGCTGTTTTTGGTTTTTTGCTGATTTACTCATATTCTTTTTGAAAATCTTTTGTTCTCAGAGACCCCCTTTCTCCCTTGTACACTTTGTAACATTTCCATTATTCAAAATGACCTCAATAACATTTCCTCTGTGAGGACTTTCTGGAATCTTCTCCAGTGTTTGGTTAAGTCATTGATACCACTAGGCTCCCATGACATTCCATACCCATCTCCACCAGTGCTAACTCATGTACGTATTGTGCATATATCACTGTCTCCCCTCTTCCGGGCCCTAGAGGGCGAGGACCACTATAGTGATTACCTGACACTATGTGTTGGCTAGACAAATAGAAGTGGATACATCATCCAATTCATTTGTTCTTATTTCTCCCTTAAACTGGGTTTTCCCTCCAAAGGTCCTACCTCCCATGTTGCACATGGTTCATCATATGCATCAAGAGATTAGGAACATTAAGCAGGTGACAAATATCAACAATGAGCTGGGGATTTATTGTAATCAACCAATATGCTCAGCCTTGTAATTGCTCAGAGCTTTTTGCTCCGTAATTATATGGTTGCCTCAGTGTAGCCATTCAATGATGGTATAATTAGTGGGTAATTAACTAAAGCATTTCCCGAGATGCTGCAGAGCATGAAACATGTGTGCAGGTTGAACATGAGGATTGATAAACTACTTAGTCAACAGTTAGGGAAAAAAAAAAACACCTTAGCAGACCCTTTTCAAGCCTCAGCGATCGTAAAACCCTTTCTGGCTTGTACACTCTACACTTTGTTCCACAAGTTGTTTTGGGAGCTGCCCTAAGCCTGGAATGGGGACATCCAAGCCCTGTTTTACTGCCTCTCCCGCCCTACCTGAACTTTTGCACATACTCTTTTCCCAAACTTCCAAAACTGCCTCTCCCTCCCCACCGTGTCCTTTCCCGACTTCCTAATCTTCGTAGCACTTGCCTGTTCCCAAAGGGGTTCTCCATTTGTGACTGTATTTAAGAGTGAGGTGGATTCTCCAAGTATTTGGCTGCAAGTTAGAGATGGAAAAAAGGCTTGGAGAGCTTAAGCCACTTGCTGTAGTTTAAATGGTCGTTTGGTAAAACAGCTATGTTTCAAACCTGAGCACCTTTCAGAATCTAAAACAAGTGCTCTTTACAATGTACTTTGTGAAAAATTGGGCATATCAAAAGCAAAAGAAGAGGCAGGGCAGAGTAACTTTGGGAGAAAAAGAAAAAGGTAGAATAAAAAGTAAAAGCAGAGTAAATGTTGAGAAAAAGTGATAAGGAGTGTTGTTGAAATATAACAAAATACTTTCAAAACTCTTGAGCATTAATCAACACATAAGCACATACTGGATGCTGTGACATCCTCTTGTATAAGAATTTCTTCATACTAGTACCTGAGTCATAAGCTTGCAATGCTTACTAACTAACCAGCTTGGAAGGTTAACTGAGACGGTGCATGTTAAACACTCAAGACTATGCCAAATATATAGTAACCACTAGTGATTGAGAGCTATTAGGCAGAGAGAGAGAGAGAGAGAGAGAGAGAGAGAGAGAGAGAGAGAGAGAGAGAGAGAGAGAGAGAGAGAGAGAGAGAAAAAATATACAATGTGTGGTTTTTGTTCTAATTTATCATTTTATGAGCGGTTTTTTCTGTGAACACAAACATAATATATAATCTCTTTTCTCTCTCTTTCTCTCTCTCTCTTTCTCTCTCTCTCTCTCTCTCTCTCTCTCTCTCTCTCTCTCTCTCTCTCTCTCT